>CM039129.1:33267587-33521029 GCA_022036555.1 Microstegium vimineum | reverse complement strand
ACCATTGTGACACTCTCTACATATCCACCATGACTGGCTGGTTCAGTCCAAGCTACAAGCTTGATCTATAAAGACATGGAGTCCCAGCTCAAAAGAGTTCTAGTTGCAATTTTCGATGCCTTCTACTTCCTAATCCTGTAGCCCTAACTTTTTCGCAGTCGTTCCAGTTTATCACTCAAGCTTCAATACATATTTAAGACTTGTCGATCTCTAGATTTATACATAGACACCATTTCGGATATCTGCCTTCCACAGGTGAGGCTGAGTTCTTATAGACAGATTTTGTGGTCATGTTGAGATTACTCATTAAACATGAGTAATTGTTCACGTTACATGTATGGATCCATAGAGCAGAGCTTCAATTTTTTGGGTCCCTTCTGATAACCACTACTACAGAATACACCTTTCGGCGATTTCCAAAATCGGCTTTAGCCCCGGTAGAAAATTGCGCCCGGGGCTAAAGGGACCTTTAGTCCCGGTTGGTAACACCAACCGGGACTAAAAGTCCCATCCCAACGGCACACTGGTCAGACATTGTCAGGGGGGACTTTTAGCCCCTGTTGGTATTACCAATCGGGGTTAAACCTTTAACCCCGGTTTAAGGCACAAACCGGGGCTAATTTTGGGCCTTTAGTCCCGGCTGGTTCTATGGACCGGGACTAAAGGTCCCCCCCTATATTGAACTCTCTTCCTCCCCCTGCCCAAGCCCGAGAGCTCATTTCTTCCTCTCTGTTTAATTTCTTACTCTTGTTCTTAGTGTGTTCTTCATTGTTCTTCATCTCCTCTTCGGTCATTGCTTCATTTGATCACTTCTACGCCTCCATCGACTCGTTGAAAGGTTACTATCTTCAACCTCTCATGTTTTAGCGGCAACATATATTGTTTCTTGTTCTAGATGTGATTTTTCTTTATGATTTTCTTTTTTTTTTTGCCATTTTAAGTTTCATTCACTTGACATTGTTTGAATATTTTGAACAAGGCAACTTGGTTACAAGCAAGCATGCAAGAACAAGAAGGCCAAACAAGATGTATCCTCCATGAGAGTTGAAAAGCGATGGAAGGATGTTCAACTCAATCAACCAAGATAACACTCAAGGATTTGATAGTATCACATTTGGTGACAATGGCAAAGGCAAGGTGAAAGGGCTTGGGAAGATTGCTATGTCGAGGCTTTCATAGAGCATACATTAGTATTTGTATGACTCGGAAATGACACATGATGGTGTTCCATCTCGAACTATATTGAAGTCGGGTTTCATGTCACACTATATTTGTTCGACCAAGCATGGAGAAACCGGAATTATGATGGAAGACGAAGAAGAGCAATTGGACCCTGACGACATTATTGCTCAATATGGTGACTTCAATGATACTGCAATGGTGGAAACAGAAGAAGAAGAGGTAGGGGCAGGGGCAGAGGACACACTCTCTGAAGATGATGGTCAAATAAGTTTGTCAGTGAAAAAGTTTAGTTCTAAAATGAATGATCTTGATGAGTTATAAAACCTTTGTATTCAAAAGTTTTTCATATATATAGGGTCATTTAGTGTCTCATTAATAATTTTCTATTTAAGGGTACACTTAAAGGTCGCATAATTGGACAATGAATGGTGAAACACAAATAGTTTAACCTTTGTAACCAAGAATTTTATTTTTTTTAATTGAACAATATACTTTTGCATTAACTAAATTCTAATGGTTAGTTACATTTATAGTTGATATTATAAAAAATGTAAAAGATTTTATGTTATACATTTTTCTAGTGTATAATAAAGCAAAAAGAAATTTAATGGTTATTTTAAAAAAAAAATTGGTGGCATGTAGATCTTCATTAGCCCCCTGGAAAAGGAAATTTCGTTTGGCTCCTAAACAGGTCTTTAGCCCCCTGGAAATTTTGTTTGGCGCCTAAACAGGCCTTTAGCCCCGGTTCGTAATACCAACCGGGGCTAAAGGTGGTCTTCCTATATAAGCCGCGACCGATCTCCTGTCTTCCTCCTCCCCTCTGTCTTAGATCTCGCGCGCGGCTGGCCTTCTTCCTCGACGCAGCACAACCGCCGCCACGCCGTCGGACGAGCCTGCCGCTGTCCGAGCGCCGTTGGAGGAGCCCGCCGCCATCCGAGCCACGCCGTCGGAGGAGCTCACCGTCCGAGAGCCGCCGCCGCACACCTACTGCGCCGCCGCGCAAGCCGCCGCTGCCGCGTGCACCGCCGCCGTCTACCTCTCCGCCGCCGCCGCGCCTCCACCTCGCGGGCCCGCCGTCCGAGAGAGCTAGGTCGGGCCGGTCGATCAGCAGCCACCGGAGAGAGATTGAGAGATCAGAAAAGAAAAGGAGAGAGAAGAAGAAAAAAGAAGAAGAATAGAAGAGAAAGAAGAGGAAAAAAGGAGAGGAACAAGGAGGGGGAAGAAGGAGAGGAAAAAGGTGTTTACAAAAGAAATATAGAAATTGACTCAACTATATTTATGTTGCTTTTTTCACAAATTAATCTAACATTTGTCTAAATGATTTTGTAGGGCTAAAGGTGTGTAAAGGAGAAAGAAGAAGGAGAAAGAAGGAAGAAGTAATATATTCTAGTTTTATTAAATTGATTTAAGAAATTTATTTATGTTGGTAATATATTCTAGTTTTATGAAATTGATTGATGTTAGTAATATAATTTAGTTTTAGGAAATTGATTTAGTTTTAGTAATGTATTATGTGTACCACATTCATGCTTTTGATATATATATGGATTTGTTAGAGAAATATAGACCTTCCATTATAGACCTTCCATTATTTCTATATATGATTTGATATATATATATATATATATATATATATATATATGTATATTCCATTATTGCTATATAGATAAATTTGATATATATATATATGGATTTGTTAGAGAAATATAGACCTTCCATTATTTCTATATATGATATGATATATATATATATGTATCTTCCATTATTGCTATATACATAAAGAGATAGATGGATACTGAGATATATATGAAATATAATCTGAGTATATGTGATTTAATATATAGATGGTTGGACGTCGTAATCTCCCACCACCGGAAGAAATTGGTTGGAATGGTTATTGTACTTGGATGGGTTTCGATCCGGTATTTCCGGTAGTACCGCGGAGTTATCCGAACATAGTAAGTTAATAATCAATATATGTTTCATATGTATGACTAGATCATCCAAGTTAATTAACATGTCTTATATGTAATGTAGATGATTGATCCAGTTGTTTGGCTTAAATCAACACTCGCCTATTTTGGGGTTGACAATGTGGATGTTCAGATTAATCATGTAAACGATTGTCAAGAACTCCAATGTTGTATTTCATTTTCAATTTCGGTTAGGATGGGTCATGCTCATGGTCGTGGTCGTGGTAGTGGTCGTGTCCGCGGTGGTGTTGGCGGGCACAATGTGTTACAAATCTCAGAGGTGGGAATACAGACAAGCTAGCGGGGTGTTGCTATTAAGTATGTCGTTTATGCTTGTGCTGTCACACTCTCAAGAAATGGGATAACACTTCCTACTCTGTCTTCAGTGAAGATTGAAGCTATTAATCGCAACATGTATCCTGATATTTGGGGTTTATGTGCACGAATGGCTCAGAACTCGCCAAAGGTAAGTTTAAGACTCATAACTTATACCTAGATTTGTTATTATATGTTTTCAATATTTCTCTCATAATTAACCCTATACTTATAGGTAGAGGAGTATGACATGACCTACGCAGGGTGTAGTTTTGAAGCCATTCTGAACCAAGTAATGGATGCATTGGGTTATGACTGGCAATATACTGATGAAGAGCCAACACTAACTACTGCAGGATTTCAAGCAAAGTTGGTTGCGACTAAGAAGGGAGACCCTCCAATTACTCGACCACCGTTAAACGTTGTTAGTACACCATGTGCTCGTAAGTGTGAAGCTACTGAGAGTGCACTATTTAATACGTTGTTGTTCATCGATGAGATTATTGGTTACAAGATAGGTGACTTACACTTCTCCGAATTGGTAGTACTAAATCGTTGAACTATTGTATTGTACAATAAGATTGACATTTCTATGAATTTCGGTAATATTCCGAATTGTGTTTAATGTTTGAAACTAACTTATAAGTGCATGAATACATGTATTAGCAGCGAATACATGTATTAGAAGCGAAGAATACACACATTTGAATACCTAATCTAATTGGAAAACCAAAATAAGAAATACCAAAATAAAAAAAGGGTCTTTAGCGAATACCAACCGGGGCTAAAGGGTGCTGCTACGAGTCGCCCGCCTGCGCCACCTGGTGCACCCTTTAGCCCGGGGCCTGCGAACCGGGGCTAAAGGGGAGACATTTAGTCCCGAATCCTTAGCACCGGTTCAGGCACCGGGGCTAAAGGCCCTTACAGTCCGGGGCTAAAACCCGGTTCTGTACTAGTGAACGATAGAAGGACAGCATTTTTGTGGCTGTTTGTCATGAATTGACATATACACTTTTTCAGGACTGGAGTTGCAGTTAAATATTTCTATCCATTTTAGTTCAATATTGTTGACACCGTTTTCAGCACGTGTCAAAAGAGCTAAAACTTATATTGATCGGCAGCCGTTTTCCATCGGCATCGGGAAGTCATAGGATAGTATTGCCGATGGAGGTCAAAGCTGTGGAAAAAGGATAAGTGTGTTGCCGATGGAAGCTAGATGTTTCGGGTTTGCCGATGGGAGTTGGGTGGCTTTTGCCGATAAGAATTGATTAGTGAAGTTAAGTCACCAGAATTGCAAAGTCGCCGATGCCGATTGCCGATGAGGAGGTGTTGCCGATGCCGATTGCCGATGAAGAGATGATGCCGAGTGCCGATGGACACAGGGTGATGTGGCGGTTGACATCAGCAGAAGATGGCCGGTGGCGAAAGAAGGAAGGAGCGGATTGAAGGAGTCTGCCGATGGAAAGTTTTCATCGAAGGAAGGACATAAGGAAACTGGTGATTTTATACCAGTATTGTTATGGTAGTTTGAGTCCGACTCTTGCACGAGTCATTTGTTTTCCTTTAAAATAGTGGTGTTTGTTTAGGGAAATAATATTGTTAGTTAGATCCGACTCCTGCGCGAGTCAGTTATTTCCTTAAAGTTAGGAGTTTTGTTTGGGGAAGGTACCAGTCGTGTCTCTGTACAACTCTCCATGCGGGAGTATAAATATGTGCTTTTACTCTTACAAGGGTTGCGTGTAAAAATATATCAATCTATCAAAAAACAAATCAATTTACTCTTATCTTACTTTTACTGCAATTTACCCTTTATCGCATTAGTATTAGCTTATCTACGAGTTCTTCAAGCTTCGATGGGCTGCATCACCTTGATCTCCGTCAAACCCTTGTAAGTTCCGCGTGGGAGTACCTCTGAGCTTTGACATCCGGGCGCATCGCTGTTGTCTCGTTCAACTCTGCTTTAGTTATCCTGATCAAGTCTGATTCTCGGCATCCGGGCGCATCACCGTTGTCCTGTTCAGATCTTGTTCTAGTTATCGTCCTTGTCGATTAACTGGTCAAATCGACTGGCACACCTTCGAATATCGAATTTCGGGTAATAGCCTGAGGTGTTCCCAGATCCTAACGCTTTTTGTGTCAACACCTCTTTTGGCACGCCCTGTGGGACCAATTTCTACATCTATCATGGGTGATAACGCCGACGTTAACCAGAGGAACGTCATCAAAGTCTCTGAGGCCGATCTTAAAGAAGATCAGAGGCTGGCTATGGAGCGGGCTATGGAGGAATACAAGCAATTGTATCTGAAGTCCTTCAGCCTAAGCAGGAGCGGCGAAGCAATCCAGAAGCAAGATCCGCCGTTGCCGCGGCAGGTCACGTATGATGTCAATCCTGGTAAGTTACAAGAGATGGTTAATTCTGCTTTAAATCAAGCATTAATTAGCCACTGCAGCGTGTTGTCCAATACTGTCTACAATGCTATTATGCAATCATTCAAAGAAGGACATGCACCTCAGTATGTTGGTCCAGCGTATCATCAACCTGGATCGGCATCTATAAACCCATCGGCAGCCCCAATGGCGTCATCCACTCCCGTGGATCCGTCTGCCGATGTGGCCACACCGCCAAGGCCGAGTACTGAAAGCGTCACCAAGCTCAATACAGATCCAGTGGCGTCGGCAACGTCGGGACCTGCTGTCTAGAGTCATCCAGCACCTGCCAACTGGTGGGGTTATGGTATGCCTTCAAATCTATCTGCTGGTTCTAATCTGGTGCAGGAGACAGTTTAGCTTGGAAGGGCTCTATGGCATCGGCAATGCGATCACAGCCGGTGGCACCCACGATGCATTATTCTACAATCTCTCCAACTGTACAAGTGCCATCAGAAGATTTCCAAATGATTCCTAAGATACCTCTGATGCCACCATTGGCGAGCTCTGTGCCGATGCAACACATTACAGCAACTGGAAGCCAACCTATGTTGGGAAATCCTCAAGCCGGAGTACTAGCACATCAAGGTAACCAATTTGTTGATTACTCTAAGGTGCAGGATCAGCAGGTGCCGGTCAGCTACCAACCATCGGTAAGTCATATGCCGATGATTTATAATCCCGGATGGACCAATCAGCCGCCAGTTCAGCAACCTGGCGTACTAATGTATCAGTATGGAAGTCCAGCAAACACTAGTGGACCATCGGTACAGCAACCGATGAATATGATTACTCAACCTAATCCACTAAGTGTACAGAATTATCCATCGGTAAGTCAGCCGATGCATAATGTCTAGATGACTGGTGCCGCGCTCGTGACTACTCCGCATCATCTTCTGCCAAGACCCGAAGAGGCGCGTCAGCCGACCCACCAGTCAACAACCAGCCAATGAGTCGGCAAGAGCAGGATGCATATTGGACCGATAAGATCGCCAAAGTAATGAAAGAACAATTCGGCATCAAACCCAAGGTTAACACATATTCTTATCGGACGTCATATCCTCCCGCATATGATTTAATTCCTCTCCTAAATCGGTACAAAGTGCCTGATTTTACCAAGTTCTCCGGCCAAGATGACGCATCAACGATGAAACACATCAACCGCTTCATTATCCTGTGCGGAGAAGCTGCCAGCAGAGAGGAACTGAGGGTGAGATTGTTCTCTTCATCGTTGTCTGGATCGGCATTTACATGGTTTATATCCTTGCCTCCAAATTCTGTGATTACATGGGCCGATCTAGAGAGGCAGTTTCACAAATACTTCTTCGCTGGCATACATGAAAAGAAGCTTACCGATTTGGTTAAGTTGAGGCAACGTAATGATGAATCGGTTGAAAAATTTGTTCAGAGGTTGCGCGACGTAAAGAACAAGTGCTACAGCCTAACTCTTGATGATCGGCAACTGGCAGATTTAGCTTTTCAAGGACTACTGCCGCATATCAAAGATAAGTATGCGTCTCAAGAGTTTGAAAGCTTAAGTCGCCTGGTGCAAAGGATTGCCGATCAGGATGTTAAAATCTTTGAGCCTAGGAAGACTTGGAATAGAAAGGTAACTTTCATCGAGCAAGAAGAAAATTCTGAGTCAGATGAAGAGCTGAGCATCGGTGTGGCCGAATGGGTGAAGGATAAGAAATTTGTGTCTTGTCTGTTCGGCCAGAAAGAAACTGAAAGGTTCACATTTGACATCACCAAGGCCGACAGGATGTTTGACTTATTACTTCAAGAAGGGCGAATCAAGTTGGCGCCTAACCAACTAATTCCATCGGCCGAAGAGCTCAGAAAGATCAGGTACTGCAAGTGGCACAATGCAACTTCACACAGTACCAATGATTGCAAAGTATTCAGGCAGCAGTTGCAGTCAGAGATTGAATCTGGACGAATCAAATTTGAAAATTCTAAAGTCCAGACACCGATGAAAATTGATCAACAACCGTTCCCGAACAATATGGTGGAAGCTAGTGGGAAGACTAAAGTGCTGACATCGGAAGCTGCCAGGAAGAATGCATCGGTAGATCCCAACCATCAAGTAGTTGAACGCGACGCAAGAAGGTTTACCGATGACAGAAAAGGCAAGAAGATTGGCGATGAAGGTAGCAGTGCCAAGAGGGCTCCTGGTGTTGTAATCACGCATAAGCAGCAAAAGCAGGACTATCGGCAATCGCAAAGGGAGCGATATCGGCAAGAAGAAGAAGAGCACCAAGAATGGCTTCGGCATAAGGACCACTGGAAATGTCCCTTCTTCGTTCACTGTTGGGAAGAAGGCATCAAGCTACCTACTGCTGTTGACACCGTTTTTTGGCACGTGTCAAATGAGCTAAGGCTTGCGTGGGTCGGTGGTCATTTTTCTATCGGCATCAGGAAGTCATCGGTAAAATTTACCGATGGGAGTGCGCTATAAGAAGGCTAAGTTTGTTGCCGATGAAAGCTAGATGATTTTTGCCGATAGAGGTTAACTGGTGAAGTCAGGTCACCAAGATTGCAAAGTTGCCGATTGCCGATGAGGGGATGTTGCCGATTGCCGATGGGCATGGAATGCCGATAGACACAGAGTGACTTGGCGGTTGATGTCAGCAGAAGATGGCCGGCGGCGGAAAAAGGAAATAGTGGATTGAAACAGTCTGCCGATGGAAAGTTTTCATCAAGCCGAAGATATAAGGAAACTGGAAATTTTATACCAGTGTTATTATGGTAGTTTGAGTCCAACTCTCGCACGAGTCATTTGTTTTCCTTTAAAATAGGCGTGTTTGTTTAGGAAAATAAAGATCCGACTCCAGCGCGAGTCAGTTTTCTTAAAGTTAGGAGTTTGTTTTAGGAAAGGTACGATTCGTGTCTTTGTACAACTCTCCATGCGGGAGTATAAATATGTGCCCAAGGGCTGCGTGAAATATCAATCCTATCAAAATCAAATCACTCCCCTCGAAGCCGCGGCCGCCGGTGCCCGCCCCTGTCCCCTTTCCCTCATTCTCCAGCCGCAGCCGCCAGTGCTCGGCCCCTCCCGCTGTGGCAGCGCGACCTCGAGCGCGGCCGGCGAGGGCCACCAGCGCGGCGCGACCTCGAGCCTGGCCGGCGAGGGCCACCAGCGCGGCGCGACCTCGAGCGTGGCCGACGAGGGCCACCAGCGCGGCGCAACCTCGAGCGCAGACGGCTACGGCCACCAGCGCTGCGCGGCGACCTCGCTACCGGATCCGCGCTCGCACCGGCCTCCCACCGCCGGATCCGATCGAGCTCCACCAGCCCGGCGCTCCTTCCCTCCTTCCCCGATGCTCGAGCTCTACAACCCCCAGCGGCCACCTCCTCCCCTCCTTCCCGGCCCCGGGGGCACCAGCGGCGGCGCGGCTACTCCCCCTCGGCAGCGCGCCCTCCCTTCCATCTCCCGCCAGCGCCGTCCCCTCCCCTCCTCTTCCGCTGCCGCCGCTAGTCCCCCTCACCGGAGGCCGGATCTCCCATGGCCCCAGCGCGACGCGGTGACCCCGACGTGGCGCGTGCGGGCTACGCGTGCGGGCGAGCGTGTATGGCAGCGTTGGTGCAGCGCAGTGGCAGTGGCTCCGGCGCCCGCGTGGTGGTAGTGGCACAGGAGCCCGAGGACGTGGTGGCGGCGGCAGTGTGTGGCTGCGGCCGTGCCTTTTTTATTTTTTTTGAAAAATGTTTGCCGAGTGTCTCATTTAGTACTCGGTGAATGTTTGAGGTTTACCGAGTGCCAGGTCACACACATCGGCAAAGGTTCGCCGAGTGCTCGACGGTTGACACTCGGCAAAGCTTCCTTTGCCGAGTATTGGTTTGCTGAGTACTTTTTGTCGAGTGCAACACTCGGCGAAGTGTTTGCCGAGTGTATACCAGCTTTCGCCGAGTGTTTCTAGCACTCGGCGTATTCGGGAATTCCCGTAGTGAAAGCACATGTAGACATAGGATATAGGTGGAATTTTGGATCTCTTTCTCATTAGTCATAGATGAATACACGGGTGTTGGTTATATAAATGTGAAGGACCCTTCATAGATATATTTCGTATGAATCCATGAGTCAAAGAGGATCTCTTTCTCTTTTGTTGGGATATTACTGGACGATGCAACGTTCCAGCAGTCCCTGAACACGACAAGACCGACGCTGACGTTGTCTGGCAGGGTGCACACCTCCGCACCATGGGACTCAAACCTTTGGCCGAGCTCCTCGGTCAGCAGCATCGGCGAGGTCCTCCCAAGCCTCAGCCGGACGTGGGCGCACGCTGCCGCCGGTGTCACCTTGTCCCAGGGGGCCGCGCTCGCCAAGATTAGGAACTCGTTGCGCGCCTCCCGCTTCACCGTGTAAGCATCTAGGTCCTTTCGCACCTTTGATATGAGTGTGTTTTGGTGATAAATGACAACCGTATACTTATGACTAACCAATTGTTTTGAAACAGTATTCTATATGGTTGTATATCACAAATCATCTATGGAATGTGACCTCTCAATTTGAATTTCAAAATGGATTTTGAGTAAATGCGACAAGGCTAAGGACTCTTCTAGTTCCAAGTGTCACGAGGAGATGAAGGACACTTGGAGTAGCTAGGGTTTGCTAGTTTGTAGCTCATGATCGTACTATTAAGAGGGAGTTCTCACACTAGTAGCTTGACCAAGTCATGAATGCTATGCTAATTATGCACATTCAAGCTATCTTGGACACTCTATAGCTCAAAGTACTCATGGAAACACTTTGGAAGCAAAAAGGTCGAAGAAAAACTCAAAGAAGATTGAATTGGACAAGTGAAATTGCAAAGGGTACTGTCGGATGAACTGACGGCGCCATTTCTAGTTGCGCCGGATGAATATTATTGACCGAGTTTCTGCGCAGCAGACCGTCGGATGAACCGACGCAACGTTGGATGATATCATCGGTTCATCCGATAATTTTTTCGTCCAAGACAGAGAGATTTTGAGTTTGGCGCCTTAAGCACCGGATGATCTGACGGGCAATGCATTCAAGCATCGGTTCATCCGATAATTATTTGATCCAAGACAGAGAGGTTTTGAAGATCCGGCCTTCAGCACCGGATGAACCGACGGAACGTTGGTGAATGTGTCGGATGATGTTTGCTCAGCAGCTGTTTCAACAGTTACTTTTCAGCAATGAGAGTGACCGGCGTCGGTGAATGCGTCGGATGATATTTGCTCAGCAGCTATTTCAACAGTTATTTTTTAGCACTGAGAGGGACCGGATGATCCTACGATAGCTCAGGAGGGACCGACGGTGTGCTTTTCTGCAGCACTTTTCCAATGGCTAGCCACCCTTGCCTAGCCTATATATATCACTCTCTGGGTTCCTTCAGCTGCTCTTGACACTGTGAATACTTTAAGCAACCAATGAGAGAAGGATAGTGTGCTTGTGCTCTATTGGGATTCATCTTCTTCAAGTTTGGGATTCTTTCTTAGTGATCAAGTGTGACAAGTGTGCATAGCCATGGCATAGCTGAGTGCTGGTCAAGTGAAGGTGTGTGAGCTTGTTACTCTTGGAGATTGACGGCTCCTAAACGGTCTTTGTGATTGTTGTGCTCTTGGTGAAGGAACATCAGCTATATGTGGAGTAGGCAATTTTGGAGGAAGCTTATGGAGATGCTAGAAGGTCTAACATTCCTCGTGATGAAGATGGACAGCTTGAATGGGCAATAAGGGAATCATTGAGGGATACAGGGAGGTCAGGTGTTAGCTATTCACCATTGAATGGGGCAAGCAACAGCAGCAGTCCGCCTCTACGTGGTGAAAGATGTAACAGTAACACTCCATCTCTAGGGAGAGAAAGTGGCTCGGGGAATCAGATTACAATTATTAGGTTCTACCGGAGTCCTAGTGTTTCTCAAGCTGCATTTGATTTAGATTTGGCACGCAGCAAGGCACCATCACAGCCTAGGGTGGACATTATGCTTCAGGGGGATTCCAAAATGAGACTTGGAAAATTTTGGTAAATTTTTCCATAGCCATAATAGGTAACTCTCCTATCTTTGACTTGTTTATGTTTAGATTAGATGAAACAATCAATCAAGATTAAAGTGCAGCTCACATCTCCTTAATTTTCTAGGCTTCACGCTACGATGAAAGATAAGATAGGCGGAGAATTGACTCGATGGAACGCCACCAGATTTGGCACGGTTTTCTTATTCTTGCAGAGTTTTTGGGACAGAAAGGATAAATTTCAAGCATGGATGGTGTCCACTGAGTGGGCAAATAGAGAATGGAAAGATGAACCAGATCATGAATTCACATATGATTGCTTGACTAGTAGGTTGTGGTGGGAAGATGTGGAATTGGTGTTAAAAGCTGTCACATCAGTGTATTGTGTGCTTCGCTTTGCAGATCAACAGAAAAATGGGACAATATCTGGATTCATTTCAAGGATGTTACAAGCTCAGAGAGAAATACTTGCTAAATTGAAGCATGATAAAAAGCTACTCCCTCCGTCTCAGAATATAGTTTCGTTTAGACTTTTTTCAAAGTCAAACATTCTCAACTTTTACCAACAATAACTCTTAAAATAATTTATTTTAAATAGAAAGGATTGTGTATTTTGATAATTGGTTTCATGATAAATCTACCAATACCATTTTTATGTTATTAGTATGTATAATTATTTCGCTATTCACGGTCAAAGTTGTAAAGTTTGACTTTGAAAAAGTCTAAATGAATTGGGAGGGAGTACAAAGGATCTCCTAGATAGGATCAATGAAGTAATAAATCGGAGAACTCGACATCTTCTCAGTTCAACTCTCATGCTTGATGTAGGATCAAAGCTGTTGCCCTTACACTCAAAAAGGTAGCAAACTCAGCAAAGGAGGCATCAAAAGCTATTGACCAGTTTACGAACATATTTAGCCAAAAGAAAATGTTATTCGAATCATTAGAGGCCTGGAGCTCAGCACTTTGTGGTCAAACCAGTCCAGGTATTATATTTTCCTGGCCAAATCAGTTTGCATATTTGTTTTCTAAACTGAATGCTAAAAAAATCAATTCATTGCAGCTGATTGGTGGAGTTCATATGGAGGTCAGTGCAAGGATTTACAAAAAACTTGCAATGTGCATTGTTTCACAATGCAATTCATCAAGGGGATGTGAGCGAAATTGGAGTAATTTTGCTCTTGTTCATACTAAACTGAGAAATAAGTTGAGTTATGACAAGCTTATGAAGATGGTCTATGTTCATTATAATCTGAAGCTATACATCCAGTAATTTGAAGCTGATTTCCAAAGCCTTAAAGAGAAGGAGATAGATCCATATAGCTTGATGATGGATGCTGCTTTTTTTATGACTCCAACCCCATCATGGACTGGCTATGTCACTCTAGATTCGAGTCTACACCGGTGCTAGATGAATATGACTTTGAGGCTGATGATTGGACCATGCCTGGAGGCTTTCTTATTGATGAGCTACAAATGGACATGATGGAAGTGGCTGCATTCAAGAGGAAACTTTGTTTCGGTTGAAATGGCGGTAAGAAGAAAGGAAAGGTGCAATTCGAGGAAGATGAACCTAAAGATTTATTTGAAGATAACTCTGATTCAGATTCTCTACATGGTAGCCCAGTATATGCTGAGTCACTGGACAACAGCTCTGCTAGTTCTGACAATGAAGGTGATTGTGAGCCGTTTGTTCAAATAAAACTATAACACTTGTGATTTCTGATTTACTGTGAATAGCATGTAATTTTGTTGCAAATCTGATTTACTTTCTAGATGATGATGATGTGGAGGGAGACAAAGGTGATGGTGGTATGGCCTGTGTAAACAAAGGTGATGATGAGTTTCAGTTTGCTTTAATTGTTTTGGTTATTTCCAACATTCAAGTTCTTTTATAAAAATTATGATTGTGTAGGTGAAGGTGCTAGTGGTAGTAGAGTTCATGGTAGTTCAAGTACTAGGATTAAGAAACCGGTTCACATCCGTCCAAGGTCAACTAGAAAGAAGAAACCAACTCTCAAGAATGTCAAAGATCTGTAAAAGGTTGATTGAAGAATCTCTCCACTAACTTAGTTACGCATTTATTAGATTTCAACTTGGTCCCCATGGTAATTTAGCTGTATAAACCTTACATGTGAACTTGTACACTTCTGCAGCATATGCATGCTTTGATGGTGAATGGTGATGCAAATTGAAGTCCCAATGGAGAAGATATGGAGCTGCAGTGTGGTGCAAGTTCCATCATTTTGCATATATTTTGGAAAGTATTTAAACATGTAATATTGGGCACTTCATTCATTTGCAATGCCATGGGCATATAATATTGGGACTTTCCAAGTCTGCATTTAGGTGTATATTTGGGACTGTTAATACTACTATTTGGGACTGTTAGACTATTAATATTTGTGACCTTGCATTATCATGAACCACAGTGTCGTGCTATGGTCTATGGATTATCAATTGTGTTATGACTTGTGATATATTGTGTCACACCCGGTTTTAAAGGCAAAACCAGATGCATAAATTACATGTGCGCCAGGATCAAAGTTACACACATGCAACGACTTAGTGTATGCCAAAACGTTTAAACTTTATTACAAGACCAAAAAGTCTCATCATCGAGTAGCTAACAGCGGATTAAAGGACTCCACAGGCAGTTGACTGGAAGCACGTGCCTAGAACTCATCAATGTCACCAGGGCAATCTTCAAATTCTCCCATGTCTGAGCAGCAATCCGGATAGTGTAGATGCAATAATAAAACAAGCGTGAGCACATAAGTACTCAGCAAGCGGAGATATACAATAAATAAACATGCAGGCTTTATAAGTGGAAAGGCTGAAAGGTTAAGCATTAGCATTTTAGTTGGTCAAATTTTATTAAGCAATTAATTACTAGCAAATGTAAGTTTATACCAACCCAAAATTAATGTAAAGAATAGCCCACAAAATAAAATGCATCAAATTAATTATCAACTTCCATAGATTAATCATGTGAGGGTCCAAGCCGCTCTTGACCGTGAGCATGACTAATCGATTAGTTTTACACTCTGCAGAGGTTGTACATCTTTACCCACAAGTCGCGCAAAAGCTTCGAAGAACTTTGAACCCAACCACGCGATGCTAGCTAGGCATCATACCACACTTCCTAGGTGTGATTGCATAGGGGCGCTACGAGACCTTTACAAAGATTCCAAAGTACTGGCTACTCACTAGGGTTCATGACAGCGCAATGTATAAAGTCCCCTAGCAGGTACCATGTCTTAGCAAAGCCAACTCCCCGCCAGAGCGAGTCTATACACCAACTACCGGCACCCCTAGCCCCTTTCAAGTGAAGTATACCACATACCAAGGTTTCTAATTAATTAGTCAAGACCAGAGCCATATAGTTCTTGTGGTTGTACTGTTGTCCTAGGTGGTTCTCCATGTTCCAATTAACAAAATATGGTCTTTCAATTATCATGAACAAAAGATGTAACAAGTAGTATGTATGTTCATTACCAACCCAGTATAAGCAAGCTAAGCAACATCTACCATCAAGATAAATTAAATATCCCAGCTTCAAGGTAATGGTAAAAAGATTCTAGTCATGATCCTTAATAGGAACCCAATCAAAATTAATGCAAAGCAGAAAAATAAATACGGGCGCAGCCGCTCGCCCGCGCCGCTCGGTATCGATGACGCGCCGGCCCCACCTGTCATCCCTCTCCTCCGTCCCCGACATGGACTCCGCTGTCGTGCCGACCCCGCGTCGTCCGCATCGCGTCGTCTCCGAGTCCGTGTCTCGCACGAGGTGTCCCTGGCCTTTATAAGGCGCCCTGCCGTCGTCTCAGCCCCTATCCTGAATCCCAGCGCCTCAATCGCAAACCCTAGCGCTGCCGTCGTTCTGTGCCACCGCTGCTCTTCCGTCGTCGTGAAGCACACCGTAGCTTCGCAGGGAGGTAAAAGGCCGTAGGAATCACTTGTTCATGTCCTAGTGCCCTTCGTCGCCCGCTTGAGCTCGCCGTCGTTGAGGCTCCACCGCGCTGCGTGTTCCGCCGTCGTCATCGCGTCTCCGCCTCGATTGGTGCTCCAGTCGAGTTCCCCGTGAGCTCCCCGTCATGCCTGTGTCGTTTGAACTCCAGTTGGCGCACGGAATCGTTGGATCTCGTTTTCTCCGGCGACTCCGCCGCCGCTCGCTGTCGTCTCGAGTCGCCGTTGCGTCGCCGCCTCGTTCCAGCCGTCCGATCTGAGATCTACGGCTCAGATCTGGTCTAACCCCGCATCATACCGGTCAACCGTGCGAGTCCACACACTTTTTGCAAAAGAGCCCCTGCAGTTTTCCATTTTTGTACCCGCAATCCAAACAGTTCAAAAGTATTTATAACCATGCCCTTGGTTTTTCGTTTTTAACCCTGAACTTTTGAAAATTTTCACCCACAGTCCAGTTTTCAAGTTTCTCACCATAGCCCCTGAGTTTTTAGGTTTCTTTACGTTTAGGTCCTCAGTTTTTCACAGTTCAGCCCCTGGAAGTTTAGTTTTCTCACAAATAAGTCCCTAGAGCTTGTTTTAGCCCTAGAATACGCGTTTTAACTCCGTTTTTAGTGTTCTACATATCCACGCATTCGTCTCGACGAGTATATTAGTTTAGTGTTGTTCTTGTTTCTGTTTTTGATGATTAGTGTATTGTTTCTTATTTTATTGTATGGTTTCTTTGCATGTGTATGTGTGATGCGTAGATAGCACGTTGTTCAAGGAGTTTGCCGAAGATACAGGTGCTGAAGACTCTGAGCAGCAGCAGGGATTTGTGGAATGCAAGTAACTCCTTGGCCATGCCCACTTTTCCTATATAAACATGCATTTAATTCATTGTATTTACTTTTCCGCTTTGCATTAATTTTGATGGGTTCCTATTAAGGATCATGACTAGAATCTTTTTACCATTACCTTGAAGTTAGGTTACTTAATTAATTTTGATGGTAGATGTTGCTTAGCTTGCTTAACTGGGTTGGTAATAAACATACATGATACTTGTTATATCTTTTATTCATGATAATTGAAAGATCATCTTTATTAATTGGAACATGGAGCGACCACCCTGGACAACAGTACAACCACAAAACTATATGGCTCTGGCTTGACTAATTAATTAGAAACCTTGGTATGTGGTATACTTTACCTGAAAGGGGCTAGGGGGTGCCGGTAGTTGGTGTATAGACTCGCTCTAGTGGGGAGTTGGCTTTGCTAAGACACGGTACCTGCTAGGGGACTTTATACATTGCGCTGTCATAAAACCTAGTGAGTAGCCCATACTTTGGAATCTTTGTAAAGGTCTCGTAGTGCCCCTATGCAATCACACCTAGGAAGTGTGGTATGATGCCTAGCTAGCATCGCGTGGTTGGGTTCAAAGTTCTTCGGAACTTTTGCGCGACTTGTGAGTAAAGATGTACGACCTCTGCAGAGTGTAAAACTAATCGATTAGCCGTGCTCACGGTCAAGAGCGGCTTGGACCCTCACATGATTAATCTATGGAAGTTGATAATTAATTTGATGCATTCATTTTTGTGGGCAATGCTTTACATTAATTATGGGTTGGTATAAACTTACACTTGTTAGTAAATAGTTGCTTAATAAAACTTGACCAACTAAAATGCTAAATGCTTAACCCTTCAGCCTTCCACATATACAGCCTTGCATGTTTATTTACTGTTATTCTCCGCTTGCTGAGTACTCCTGTGCTCACGCTTGTTTTATTATTGCATCTACACTACCCGGATTGCTGCTCAGACATGGGAGAATTTGAAGATTATCCTGGTGACTTTGATGAGTTCTAGGCGCTTGCTTTCAGTCAACTGCTTGTGGAGTCTGTTGTATCCGCTGCTAGCTACTCGATGTTGGAGACTTTTAGTCTTGTAATAAAGTTTAAACGTTTTGGCATTATTTTGGTATACACTGAGTCATTGCATGTGTGTAACTTTGATCCTGGCGCACATGTAATTTATGCATCTGGTTTTGCCTTTAAAACTGGGTGTGACACTAATCGATTAGCCGTGGTCATGGTCAAGAGCGGCTTGGACCCTCACATGATTAATTTATGGAAGTTGATAATTAATTTGGTGCATTTTATTTTGGGCAATGTTTTTCATTAATTGTGGGTTGGTATAAACTTTCACTTTCTAGTAATTAGTTGCTTAATAAAATTTGACCAACTAAAATGCTAAATGCTTAACCCTTTAGCCTTCCACATATACAGCCTTGCATGTTTATTTACTGTTATTCTCCGCTTGCTGAGTACTTCTGTGCTCACGCTTGTTTTATTATTGCATCTACACTATTCGGTTGCTGCTCAGACATGGGAAGATTTGAAGATTGTCTTGGTGACTATGATGAGTTCTAGGCGCGTGCTTCCAGTCGACTGCCTGTGGAATCCGTTGTTATCCGCTTCTAGCTACTCGTTTATATGAGACATTCAGTCTTGTAATAAAGTTTATATGCTTTGGCATTGTTTTGGTATACACTGTGTTATTACATGTGTGAAACTTTGATACTTGCGCACATATAATTTATGCATCTGGTTTTGCCTTTAAAACCGGGTGTGACAGCTCGGTTCTATTGCGAGCAAGATCCCATGATTTCGATTATGACTTTGGGTCCTACCTAAGACAAAAGAGTATGAGCATTACACAATTCGACTTCATGGCTACATGATAGTCTACGACCTGTCTGGTCCTACACCAGATATATGATTACAAACATATTTACCCCACTTAGGGGGTGCTGATGATCCAAATCTACCATAAAGTAGCTTCAAGCTACAATATCTGCTACTGCAGATCATGTCGCAAGTCTTGTTCTGGCTTCTGGATCTTGATGAAGACCTTTCTAGCGCTAGTTGAGCGATTGCTTGGTGCTCGGATTCTTTTTTCAATCCTACACACCTCTATCTGGCTCCAGTGTCAGTGCAGCCTTACTCATAATTCTAGATTGAATCCGGGAGAAGAGGCTAATCGGACTCCACCATTCGCAAGTATTCTTCTGGCTCCAAGCTCTTCAACATTTGCTCGAACCCTCTGGTTGACGAACATAGGATTCTACAGGCATCTTTGCTAGACGTGGTGCTCTATGCATTTTCTACTTCACTACATATGTGTGCCATCCTTGAAGCAATGCTTCCTCTTTTATAGCTCGGAGGTGGCATCCGTGGTACTGTTGGTGAGTACTTTTCTTCTTGCCCACTTGCGATTCAGGATTCTACAGGCATCTTTGCTAGACGTGGTGCTCTATGCATTTTCTACTTCACTACATATGTGTGCCATCCTTGAAGCAATGCTTCCTCTTTTATAGCTCGGAGGTGGCATCCGTGGTACTGTTGGCACGTGAGTACTTTTCTTCTTTGCCCACTTGTGATTCATGTGTTGTCCAGTTGCGGTGGGTTGACAGACTCGTGACCATACAGTAAGTCCGTGAACTCTGGATAAGCTCTGCGCTTTTATAACTCTGTGACAAGTGGCTCCATGCCTATGAGCCCAGGGCTTCCTGATTTAGTGTTGGTTAAATTAAATTTGCATCCTAATGGCTCTGCGTCCTGTTTGCACCCTCACGGCTCTGCAATGTAAACGGACCTATTACCACGCCTGAATCTGTTTCTTGAGCAGAAGGTCGTAGGTTCGATTGAACGCCTCCTTGAGGTAGGCGTGCCTTTGCTGCCATGCCAGATCCATCTGGGTGCCAAGATTTTTCAGCTGCATTTTCTGTCTTCGGTTCTCATGGCCTCCTCGAGGTCAGCGTGCCTCCATGGCTCTGCTGGAAGCCTAGCAGCTATGCTAGTCGCCTGGGCGCCACTATGGCCTTCCTGAGGTCGGCGTGCTTTTTCAGCCCTACCAACCTGTTTGGGCGCCCTACATGCATGACCTTCTCGAGGTCGACGTGCTTATGTTGTTCTGTCAGCCTGTTCTGGGCGTCCATTCGCTTCAAAATTGAAGGCCTCTCCGAGGGGTGCGTACCTGTAAGGCCCTGTCAGGCATCTCTGGATATTTGAACGCTATGGATTTGAGGCCTCCTAGAGGTCGGCACGCCTCTGTGGCTCTGCCAGACTCCTTTCAGCTATGCCTGGAGATCTGAGTGTCTCTACACTGTTTCTATGGACTTAGCTTTCTTCTTCTATTAAACCAGCCACGCTGCTTGGGAACTACTCTAATAGTGCGTCTTTGACGTCCTCTGAAATTTTCTCCGTCGCTTCAATTTACCGGAAGTCCGCTTCCGATAGGTCGGCACTCGACCTCTTTGTGTTCGGTACTCAACCTCTTTATGTTTGGAGGTCCACTACGGATTTGTTCAGACCTAAACAGGTCGGCTGGTCTGCCTGCAGACTTACTTTTTTCTTTTTTTGACCGACGTGCACCCTCCTCGACCTTTCGACGGTGCCAAGACTTCAGCTCTTAGCTTTGTCATGACCCCTTTCAAGGTTGCTTTGCCTACACATCGCTCGGGGGCTTGAGAGACATGGGTACCCATGGGTCCCTACTGACCAGGGTCTCAGCCGTCCCCAACAAGCGGGTCCGACCTGCTAGATGACCCACCGACCTGCATGTAGGGCCAGCGGACGTTATCCGCGCCCAGGATGACGACTACAAAACTTGGCGTGTACTCCAAGAAGTCGGCTGCGCCGCTAGACAGTTCGAGGATCACGGGATAAGATTGTACCAAGTTTAGATTGCTTTCCAAGTTGTAACTGACCTGGACTCCGGGTCCACCGACCTTGTAACTTCTAGTCCGTCGGGCTATATAAGGCGGCCTAGTAGGTTCTCCCGAGGACGGAAACCAAGTACTTTGTGCAATACAATCTTCACCAACAACTAGACGTAAGGTTTTACTCTCCGGAGGCCCGAACCTGTATAAATCTCCGGTGTTCCTTGTGTTCCGTGTGCATCTCGTGCATAACCATCACGTTCTTAGTTCCTGAATCCCACCACCTACAAATAAACCACAGGGATTAAGCCCCCTGTGGACTGCTCAGAACTCAACCTCTGACAGGGAGCAACTTTTTCAGCTCCCCCTCCGCTGAGCCGCTCTAGAGGGCGCGTTTTGCGCTAGCTTCTGTCCCAGAGCTGTTTTGCATGCCCGTTTGGCATTGCTTCTTGGAAAACTGCTCCCGGAGCTGCTTTCGAAGCTGTGCCAAACGCACCTTATTTTTGGCTCCCGCACCAACCATCTGCTCCAGAGAGCAGAAATCCCGACGGCTCCCGCGCGAGAGATGTTTTGCTCCGCCGTTTGGCAGGAATTCGCCAAAATCTGCTCGCGGAGCCGAAGGAGAATCCCTACCAAACGCAACCTAAAACTCGAAACAGCCGAGAAGAGCTCGTCTAGCGCTTCGGCATCGTCCGCCGTCAGGTCGCCGCCGAAGAGCTTGTCATACGCCTCCAGCCTTGACGCGGATGGCGCTGATGGACCTTTGATGAAGTCCATACGCTGCATGATCAGCACCTCCCCTCACTGAGAAGCGGGTACTCGAGAGAGGGGCTGAGCCGCCAATCGCCTGCTCCGCTACGGCACCACCGGCTTGTTAGGAGGCTATTTGGGAGGCTCACGAATAAGAGGAGAGTCCTTCTTACGCGTCACTTCGTTGATAAAGCTGTTGAGGCAGCGTTTAGCGGTATCATCGCTGACCTCACTCGAGGGGTTGAGTGTCCACCGATGGTGAGCTGGGAGGGCTAGCTGCAGTCGGAGAGCTCCTCGCCCAGTGAATGGGGCACGGAGGGGGTGTCGGAGAGCTGGGAAGGCCAACTGCTACCGGATCCTCATCCTCCAGCTGGGTGGCCACCCTTGTCGGGGCCTCATCTTGTAGTCGTGGGGCCACCAGAGGTGACACTTATCGCTCAAAAGAAGGTCTCATGACGAACCGACTGCCGGCGAGCGAAGCTGCGAACTCCTCCAACATTGGGTCCTCCATGATCTCGCGAACATGCGTGGCGTCTGGCCACAGCGTCAGCGTCAAGAGGTCAAGCTGGGCAATGCCCGTCTCATTGGACAGTTCACCATGCTCAGGCTGTACTTAACAGCAATCGAGGTGAAGGCCGGTGCTGTCTGCGTGGTGACCCCTGCCAACCGCCCGTGACGCTTCCGGCTTTGTGCATATATGTGTGTTTTCTTATACGGAGCTATTGATCTCACGCTTGTAGTGACTTTTGCTTCTTCTACCACTGCTTAGGCAACCAGATCTTTCAAAAGAAAAAAATGTAACACTTAGAGTTAGGTTTTACTATCAATAAACACTGTTTACTTCATTATTGCCTTACTACTTTTATTGTTCACCAGAGGATCTCTATCTTTTTGTCTATCTGCTTGGTGTCTGTCTCTTTGGGACCGTTCTTAGGCTTGGCGATAAGAATAACCAGCCAGCCGTCAAACCACCTGGGCTGCACCTTGCTATCGCCGTAGCCGGGAGGCAGCGCCAGTGGGACGTTGAGCTTACTCGCCTCGGTCTCGTCGATGGTGTCACCCGTGCACTTGATCACCAGGTGCGTCTGGTCCGTCGTTGTGCCAACCTCCACTTTACCTTTGGCCGACTCTCCCACCCTCAACTTGAGGATGACCAGGTCCTCGTCTCCCATCACATTCCAGTCTTCGCCCGCTGACGCTGATTTGGGAGCATTTTGCAGAGCTATAGGTTTCCAACAAAAAATCATTATAAATTTATCGATCGATAAATAAATGAACTTGAATCGGCTTCAGAAATATCTATCACCAGCTTCGTACAGCTTACCACTGGGTTGGATGTCGTACTTGTACTTTTTATCACCCTGCGCGTGGCAGACAAAGAGAGGAGCCCGGCGGGACTCCTTGCATGAGGCCCAACGCAGAGCCACTACAGACGACGCTACCGCCGCCGGCGGTGGCAGTTGTTTGCGGAGCTGCAGCGTGGCGGTGGCGGCGGCTGGTGGAGAGAACTTTGGTCCCGGCGCCGGCACCCGGCTAAGGAGAGTGTAGGAGCTCAACATCGCCATCTTGCTTAGCTATCACCGCTAGTGCTAGCTTAGCTACAAGACGACGGTGTGTGTGTGCGTGCTTCACTTATTTGCATATTTATAGAGGCCGTGTGGGGTAGCTTTGCTTCGCCAGCCAGTTCAGAATATATACTTAGTGAACTGAACAAGCTGCTCGCTTTTATTTATAAAAGTATGCAAAGCATATGTGATGGGTACCTTTGCTTGCTCTGACGGTTCGGAATAATGTTAGTTTAGTGAACTACTGAAGAAGCAGCATATTTTTGTTGTAATAGTATTAGCGGCAATAAGTACACACCATGTTGCCGTTCTAATACATGTGGCGTAGAGGAGTAATAATTTTATCATGCCGTGCAGGTACGACGAGAAAGGCGGCAAAAGTTTTGCCAGATTTTTATTAGACGATGGAAAAAGAAAACAGAAATACAAAGCAAGTACGAAAGGGAAAACAGGCCACTAAGAAGACGCAGCCCCCCGGCTGCCCCCTCGACCTGATCCCTCTGACCCAACAACTGACACGATTACCTAAACTAGTGTAACTCTTGAATCTTCGAGTGTTAAGCCATCTGAACCAACACGCATGACCATAGAATTTACTAGTTGACGGTAAGAAATTGTGACACATTGGAGAAGTTCTACAATCGACTGGGACAGTCATTCTTGGAGGAATTATCAATTGCGGTGTCACGAGTACAACACCCCTCTCACTACTCTTGACTCAGGCATTCGAAGTATGTTATGGCTACGAACACTCGAGGCAAAATACTCCATCGGTCCTGAAATACAAGTGACAATCAAAGTTTGTACTAAATTAAACTATATATAATAAGTTTATCCAAGTTTATAGAAAAGAGAACTGCTCCAAATATTCCTCTTTTTAAAATTGCACAAATCTCAAAGCAATCTATTTAACTAATTATTTATTTTCTATTGGGTTACGCAATTAAAGGCTCAGCCCGTAAAAGGCTCGCCTCCGCCTCCGGCCCGGCCACCGCCCCGCCCCGGCTAGATGGCCGCCCCTGGGCCAGGCCGTCCCTTGGCCAAGCTGCTCCCCCCCGCCCGCCCCATTGCCATCGGTGAGTGCATGAATGGATTCATATAGAGTATATATGCTTTGTAGATATGAGTGAATGAATATATATATATATATATATATATATATAGTCTTATAGTGCAATAATCTTATAGTTTTGATATGAATATAGTCTTTGTAGATAGGAGTGAGTGAATGTGTGAAATAGTGCTTTCTAGATATGAGTGAATGAATGGATATAGTTTTTGATATGAATGATTATATATATATATATATATGTGTGTGTGTGTGTGTGTGTGTGTGTGTGTGTGTGTGTAGTGCAATAATCTTATATATAAATGAATGAATGAAATGGTGCAATATTCTTATAGCTTTATGATATGCTTGTCTGATTCTGAAGCAGTTGAAATATCACCTTCATGATGTGGTTGATTGCCTCTGTAGCCCGGCCTTCATGCCATGCTTTTTCTTGCAGGTTTTGAAAACCTTACCTTGTAGGAGAGGTGCTGCTGAAATTTTGATTTGACACTATTTTGATCTTTTTTTCAGGAGAACCTATTGGACATCGTCCTCGAGCTGTCTACACCGACACGCCCTTCACTGCCTCGCCCACCGTCTCGCCCTAGGTGAGCAAGTGCAAAAGACCCCTCTTTTCCGTATGATGTTCGTAGATCAAGTAACCTAGTTATGTGTCTCCCGTTCAGAAGAGATACGGTTGGAAATATGCAGAACTTTGCATATTTATGGCCGTATTTGTTTCGAATTGTCCACGTTTTTTAGACAGCCCATGGATGCGTAGATGAGGTCAGTATATGGTTTACTCCGATCCGAGATAGAGTTTCAGCATCATCTCCTCGTTGTTCTCCGGATACACATTCTCCCTGAACATGTATTTGGAGAACAGCGGGCAGGTGCTGCTGAAATTCTGTCTCGGTTCGGAGTAGACCATAGGAACTGATCCCATCTACGCATTCTCGGGTGGGATTAGGACCTATCTTTACCTATTAGAATGTATATACATCGTGTAGATGCAATTTGTTTTTATATAACTCGCTGATATGATAGAGAATGGATGACCGTTCGTAGATGTACAACGGGTGGTCACGTGGGGGTCGTGTGACACTGGATTGGATTGAGAACACCGAGGCTTTCTTGGATCGAGCATTTGCAAAGGGTAAAGGAGCGTCTACCACTTGGTGTCCCTGCAGCAGATTACCTGAACTAGTGTAACTCTTGAGTCTCCGAGTGCTAAGACATCTGAACCAACGCATGACCATATTTTTTCCGGAATACGGCGGAGAGCTGCGTGTCTTTGTATTAAGAAGGTAGAAAAACATTTTACAACGCGGGCCAACCGGGCACACGCACACGGGCTAGTTTTACATTATAGCGACTATACGGCCACTGAAACAACAAAGAAACAAAGGAGAGGGGGTGGTCTAAGCTGGCTGTCCAGTTGCAACTTCTTCACCGATGATGGCCAGCCTACCGCTGCCATCCAGCGAGCCCCAGCCCGAACCCAGAGATCACCTTCCTGCCAAATGTGGTGAATTAGATCGTCGGTGCTGCTTCCTTGTTGCCATTCGAAAACTCTGTTGTTGCGTTCCTTCCACAGCAACCAGACCACGAGCATGAACATTGAGTTGATGCCCTTTTGCTTTAGTCGCTTTTATTTATAGAAGTATGCAAAGCATATGTGATGGTACCTTTGCTTGCTCTGACGGTTCGGAATAATGTTCAGTGAACTAAGAAGCAGCCTTTTGCTCTGACGCGCGGGCGGGGGGGGGGGGGGGGGGGGGGGGGGGGGGGGGGGGGGGGGTTTGCAAAAATCTGGAGCAACAAGGCCCCTACAGTTAAATTAAATTAAAAGGAAGAGATTCTGGTTTACAGAGGAATACAAAGGTCTTAAGAAACAAAACAAAAAAGAGAGAAGAAAAAAATGACTCTGGCTAGCAAAATTAAAACATATTTTAGATCCATGTGTCAAAGGCCCTGTTTGGTTCCGAGAGACTAAGGACTAGAAACTACATTTTATTCTCTAAATTGCCAAACAAGGAGACTAAAAGAGGGACTAGTCATCCCTAGTCCACTAGTCCCATGAGAGATGCTAATTGGGACTAATGGACCAACTTCACAGTTCATTCCTCTCAATTTGCTAGTCTCCACCCCTATTTTAGTCCTTCTTTTGAGAGGTGTTTTGGTCTTTGTTTTGTCCTTTAGTCTCTGGAACAGCAAGCAGCAGAATTGGGCGAGACAGACAGCAAGCGCCTCCAGTTCCCTCCACTAAAATGTAATCAACTGTGTTCTGTGTAATCCCTGAATTTTTTGGCAAAGACACTAAAACTTTTTAGGTTTCAACTTACGTGTGTAGCTTTTGCAAAAGCTGTTGTGCGTTGCGAACTGTGGAAAAGCAGCTCTGAGAAAGTAGTTGTGGCAAAAACATAAAACCGTTTGGTTCAACTGTTGTGACTTTTGCAAATGCATCTCTCGCTTGCAAGCGGAGCCCCGGCCGGAGCTCGCACACCAGGGGGGCAGCGGCCGGAGCTCGCACACCAGGGAGCGCGGCGGAGCTCGTGCCCGGCGGCGGAGCTCCCGCCCGGCGGAGCCCGCGGCCTGAGCTGCGCGCGCCATCTGCCTGCTCGTCCTCTTCCCCACCCTCCTCATGGTCCGGGACCCCTCCACCTACCTCGTCTCCACGCGCCACGACGGATCTCCCGTGCGGCAGCCCTTGCACCCGCAGCGAAACTCCCTCCCATGGTGACACTCGAGGGCGGCGGCGCTCGCGCCCGACCGCGACGGGGCTCATGCCCGGCGGCGCTCGCGCATAGGAGGAACGGAGGGGAGCTCCGGCGGTCGCGGGATCTCGAATCCCTGGCGGTTGATTGCCGGAGTTGGAGGAAGGGCGGGTCAGGGATGTCGAGCAGGAGGTGGGGGAGCTGTGGGTGATGGCTGTTGGGCGGAGGTGGAGCGGATGTCATGTTCTCCGGCGGGGGGAGCACTGTGGCGGCCGCGGGGCTCCTGCCGTCGTGCGGGTGCGGGGAAGACGACGGAAAGAAACGAACCGGTAAGCACAAACGAGTGGCAGCGGGTAATTTTTTCAATGTTGCGGAAGTCGAAAGCCGGAGGAAAAGCACCTCCCAACCTGCTGCCGGAAATGAACTGCGAAAAGCAGGTGCTTTTGGAAAATCTACTGCCGAGCTTTTGGCCTTTGGTTGGCTTCCTGCTTTTTGACAAAGCCAAAGCCGTAGCCTAACCAAAAGCACCTTTAAATATTGCTATTGCATTTCTGGACTTGTGCAGAAATATCACCTCCCTGTCATGTTCAAGCAAAAATACATCTTACGGGGCGCCCCACTTGTTAAGAGGTAGGGAGCCCTAATATCCCTTTGATCAAGATCTCAAGTCATATCTAACGGTTAAAACATAGGGTGGGTAGGAAATTTCAGGTGAGAGCTATTTTTCAATTCCTTCGCTCTTTATAGCCCCGCCGGAAGACGTTCTATTGTTGTTCCAGCTCCCTGGTCGCGAATCAGGAACAGAGGACACCGGGAAAAGCCGATTTCCGGCCGGTTGATGCTCGTCGGCGGCAAGGGAGAGGTACCGGAGCATCTCCATGCCCGGACGCACCCATGGGAGGTCGAATCGCGGCCGGAGACGGTCGGTGGAGGGCCGGCCACATGCTCTGGCGGCCATGGAGTGGTGGACACGGCGGCAAGCTATGCTCCGGTGAAACCTGAGCATGATTCACTGAAACAAAGAGTTGATGAGAATCACCAGGTCACAAGAAATGTAGAGAAACAAACGAAGGGGCGAGTGGTGCTCTGGAAGGGCCTGGCCACGGTGGGGAGCATGTGGCGGCCAAGGCGGCGCGACGGTGGCGGCAACCGGCGCTGGGGATGATTCTGGCAGCGAGAGGCGAGTTGAGCAGGTCATCGAGGAGCGCAAGGGAGAGGCGAAGCTGTGGTCGCGAGCTATTGGACGGAGGTGGAGCGTGGACGGCGAATTCCTCCGGCGAAGGAAGGAGCCCCGCGGCGGCGCTGAGAGAGGGAAAACGAGAGACGACCGGTGACTTCGCGTTATATCGGCATGGGTGAGGCGTCGAGTTGCGCCAGCTGCTCATGTGTGCATGCTCGTGGGGGTACTTCTCGCCGCCGACGTCCTTCTTCTTCTTTTGCCATTTCCTCTAAATTTCAAACTGAAACTTGAAAATCTCAAAAAATCAAAGTGCTTGAAAAGATCTCCATCTTTGCTTTTTGTACCAACTTCAAATTCCAAATGGTTTTGAAAGTAGGATTTTGAATTTGGAGATTTTGAAATCCAATTAGGGTTAATCAATATAGTTAAATTAGCAACCTAGGCAAATAATTAGTTATTAACTATCAACCAAACATTACAACCATCAAAACCATTTCAAATTACAATTTTCATACCAATCATTGAAATCAAAGTTTGACAAATTTTATTTATAAAATTTCATTTAATATTTCCCCCAAATTTGAATTTAAAACCTGAATTCCAATAATTAATTAACATTAACGAAATATTGGAATTCAAATTCAAATCCACACTTGGAGTTCAATTTTAACATGTTTAACTTGAAAACTCTAACTGATTTTTATTATATATTGTAAAGCATACTTTAAACAACGAAGTTTATATTATTTTTTATTATTTAAGCAAATTCCCACATATAAATTTACAAGGAACCTTAATTGATTCCAATGACAACATATCATGCCATTTGTTTAACATAACATATGTAACATGGTCATGCTATATATGAAACATGAAATGCATTGATGCCATGATGCTTGATAATTATGCATGATGATTTACATGATTAGAGTTTTGTTAATTTCGTAACATCTAGGATGTTACACAACAGAAGTAAGCGATCATGAAGAATGGCTATAACCCATTGGCGGAGCTGGCCGAAAATTGTAGCTGGGGCAGACTCAGCACGACGAACATTAGGGGGAATAGCCATCCCCTTTTCTTCAACGCCAACTATGTCCACAACACTGACCAAATCCTTATTTACGACAAACAATAAATGTTAAACAAATGAGGGCACCACTCAATAATACTCCAGACTGAAGGAAGCTATTGGCCAATGATTCGAGATTCACACACCATGTGTGTTGAAGCAGTGGAACCTGAACTGACAGAGGCGACTTGGGTCACCTCGCCCTCGCCCAAGGCCGATGCCAATCGGGGTAGTGCTGCTCCTCGGCATCAGGAGCTGCCGGTGCAGTCCCTCGTCCACTGTAACATCCCAGAATTTTGAATGTTTTCTCATGTACGAATTTTCGCAAAAATTTAAATTTTTTTGTTTGAATTTGAGTGCTACCAAATTTCAAACCAATTTTCTAGCCTCTCATCTTAAATTCCATATAAAATAAAACTATATAAAAGTTATTTTCAAATTATGGTTCAGATGTGAGTTGGATTTTAAATGGTTCTTATTTGGATTTTGAAATTGTGTGGAGTTTGAATTCAAACTATTTATAAATGTAAACCTTTTGTGACTAATTCTAACTTTGCACCCGAGCTAACGCTAACCAATTAGCTCGGCTTCACCGGTTAATAAGCTGCTAATCCCTCTCTCTCTTCTTTTCAAAAACCAAAACCTGTGCCACGTGCTTGCTGGACCTAAACCACACCAGTAGCCATTGTGCTAATCACGTCGGTTACCAGATCAACCAACGAACGAAGCCCAGCTGCTCCCACCGGGCATGCATGCTGCTGTTCACGCATGCCTGCGTCGACAACCCAGTTAGCCTGCTCTGCTCGCCGGCCCGGCTTGGCCCTCGCGGGCAGGAATAGCCAGCGCGTGTTGTTCCTCGTCTCCAAGCTGCACGCAGGCAACGCCGCCGCTGCCAGCTCTTTCTTTCTCTGTTTCGTTTCTTTTTCTCTGACGCCGTGCCGCAAAACGGATCGGCGAGGGCACCCTTTCCCGCGACGGGATGTCAACACCGCTGACGTCACCACCCCCCCCCCCCCCGCTCTGCCACTGTCGCTGGGGCCTCCTTTGCTTTTCCCCGTGCGTCGCGAGACCCAGCGCTCGGCCTCGATTGCTCCGCCCCGCACCACCGGATGTGCGCCACGAGTCCAGGGCACGGACGCCAAGGATCCCCGCCGTTCCTCCAGTCCACCAGGCTTCCAAACCCTAGCCCATCTCGTGCTATAAAGTCGTGCCCCATCGCTTGCTCCCCCTCAACTTCTTGCGCCGCCACACCTTTTCCAAGCCGAAGTATCCCACGGAGGAAACCCCATCTCACCATGTTCTGGAGAAGAGCCAAGAGAGGGAAGAAGAGAGGAGGGGAAGGGAGGCCATGGAGATGGAGGGAGGAGCCGAGCTCAGGACGCCGCGTCGGGAGAAGAAGCCACTGTTGGAATTAGATCTCCTCCTGTTAGGCTCAACGGACTAACGGGCCCTAGGTTATGCACCCTGATCTAGGGTGCCCAACCATGTGGTTGGTGGGCCCCCGTCGCACAATGCTATATAAGGTAAGGTGGGGGCCGGGGCGCAGGGCACGCTAACCAAGGTTCACCTGTGCGCCGCCACACCCCATCGACATCCCAAACCCTAGACTGATCTAGAGGGAGCGCTGCCAGCGGCGGGAAGCTCCACCGACGCCGGCGAGCACTCGGGGTAACTATATGGCGACTGACGCGACCGCCAACGGGACATCGCCGCCCTTGACCGACGGCGGCTCCAACCCTAACGCCGCGGCCGCTACTGCACCTCCTCCCGTCGACCCCTCTGGTCTGTACCCTCTTTCTCTCTCTCTCTTTCTCTGTACACGGCATATGAACTGCATACATCTACTATTACCCGAACTAAATATACTACTGGATCCGCTAATAGACGATCCTAGAACCTATCAATGGTATCAGTGGCCTCCTACGGAGGGGATCCACTCGGATCAGAGCCCAATCGGCTCACTAAATCGAAACCCTAACCCTAGTTCTTCGAAAAACAGAAGGGATAGGGAGAAGAACTCGAATCGTTGTGAACTAATAGAGAAACGAAACCCTAAACACTAGGGACACTCGATCCAGAGGGTTACGGACCGCACGAAACATGAATCCGCACGAATCAAAGAAAAAAACGAACCCCCCCATCCCTAGCGTGCTCTGTCTTTGAAACGGCATCGCCCAAATCCACAGGGCAACAACAAAAAAAATCGAAACCGGCACTCACCGACGGCCATAAGGAATCCCATACACGACCATGCCGCCGTGCGCAAGAACCACCACCGCCGAGCCACTTGGCGGCGGTGTGCTCAGCCGGAGGGCGAGCACGCGTGCCAGCAAGGGGCTCCGCGGCGGCGCTGCTCCGGCCGACTGGCCTCGGTGCCCGCGCGCGACAGGGAGAGTGGCTCTCCCCGGCCAGAAACCGCCGGGCCGCCGCCGTCGTTGCGCAGAGAAGAAAGGGGAGGGGGTCGGACTCGGCCGCCGCCGCTGCGCCGAGGAGAACAGGAGGGAGGAAAATGAAAATGAGCTAGGGTTTTGTATGGAGCCGGCCGAGTGCGGGTTTTGATCTCGCGAAATCGCCGCTCCACCGTTCGATCTTGAAACCCTGCATCCAACGATCCAGAGACGCGCCTTGGCTGCTGGGCCACTTTGAGCCCAGGCGGGAGTCCCCTTTCCCGGCCCAGGCCCACGTTGCGGCCAAGGGGAGAAGGGGAGCCCACGCGCGCCGTCTGATGGGCCAAAATGGCCTCTGGGCCACTTGGTTCACCCTGGCCCGCAGATGAATAGTGAAGGTTTTTCCTTTTTACTTTCCAGAAATTAAACTGAATTGAATTTTTTAAATGAATTTGAAATGAAATTTGGTGAATTGTTTCTCTGAACAAATTTATCCAACGATAATTTAATTAAGAGAATAATCACATGAAGAATATTCTGGAAAATAATATTTCGAACAATTTCATTTATTCTATTTTCCAGAAACATTAAATCGAATCACTTGATATTTGAATTAATTATTCTCTAAACAAATTTTATCCAACGATAATTTTTGTTTAAAGAACAATTCAAATTGAATTTTTTCTGGAAAATAAGATTATGAACAATTTTAATTATTTCCGCTGCGAAGAAAATATTGAATTGTCTCTTAATTAAATTTGAACCAACGGGATAATTTAATTTTGAGTGAGTTATGATTTTCGATAATTTTGTTGAGATTATAATATTGTTATTTTCTGACCAACGTTGTTAATAACACTATTATAATGAATAGCTATGCATTTATTTTACTTCTGCCCAACGGTGATGTATAAATTTTTGCATAGAGGAATTGTATGTTTTAAATTTGACCAACGTTAAGTTAAGGCATGCAATTTCATGATAAATGTTTCTCACTTTTCTTTGGACAAATTTCAGGAGTTAAAGGAATGGTGAATATAAACAACATTCCTCCGCTCAACGGTACCAACTACCGTGTGTGGCGGGAGAAGTACGAGTTGGAACTTGCACTGGCAGAAATTGATCTTGCCATCACTTCACCGTGTCCTACTATTCCAGAGGAACCGGAGATGAGAACTGATGAAACTGACGAAGCATTTCAGCCCGAAAGCGTGACTTTGCCGAAGTCAGGATGAAATATGACATTGAACACAGGCGTTGGATTCAATCCAACAGAAAATGCCTGTTGGTGGCGAAAGCCACCATTGAAGACCAAATCCGAGGGTCAATCCCAGAATGCATCACCACCATTGATTACCTTGAAAGGGTAAAGAGCCAGTTTACTGGGTCTTCTAAGGCCACAGCAAGCACAATGATACATAAACTTGTATCTGAGAAGTACAATGGTGGTGGTGTGCGTCAGCACATATTGAAAATGAACACCATGGCAGTAAAATTAAAGACTATGGATTTGGGGATCAATGACAAGTTCCTCATCCACTTGGTTTTCTTTCACTGCCAAAAGAATTCGAAACTTTTGCTGTGAATTACAATATGATGCCTGAAAACTGGGACATTGAAAAGCTCATTGCAATGTGTGTCTAGGAGGAAGAGAGAATCAAGTCCGCACAGGGTGAATCAGCTCATCTTGTGAAGGATAATAAAAGAAAGAACTTTTACAAGAAACCACAGGGGAAACCCAGTGATAAGGCTCTCCCTCCAAGCCACAAGAAAATGCACTTGCAAAGGGAAAAGAAAATGACTCTCAGGATGAAGACTTCAGAAAATATGGCAATGCTGAGAAAGACCAGTGCAAGGAATGCTTCAAGAGAGGGCATTACAAGAGAGATTGCCCTGTCTACCTGAAAAAGCTACTAAAGAAAGGTGATGATACTATCACATTTGTAGATGAATCCCTGTTTTTATGTTATTCGAATACCTCTTGGTGGATTGATTCAGGTGTAACAATTCTCGTTTCGAATTCTTTACAGGGGTTAAGTGGAAGGAGAACCCTGCAAAGAGGAGAAAGAACGATTAAAGTCGCGAATGGAGTACAAGCTGGAGTTGAAGCCATTGGCGATCTAGATTTAGAATTAAAAGATGGCTTTGTACTTAAGCTCAGAAATGTACTCTATGTTCCCTCTTTACGTAGGAATTTAATAAGTGTGTCCAAACTTGATGATGATGGATTTGGCTGTCATTTTGGTAATGGCAGATGTGAACTATTTGACGATAATAATAAATGTGTTGGTCTTGCCTTCCGACAAGACAAGCTTTATTTGTTATCTCTTGCTGATAATGTGAATCATGTTGTGAATGATGTGAATGTCTCCCAATCTACAAATGAGAATAAGAAGCGGAAGAGAAATGAAAGCGACTCTTCGAAATTATGGCATTGTTGTTTGGGCCATATTTCGAGGGGGAGAATAGAACGCTTAGTGAAACAATCAATTCTTCCGCACTTAGAATTCTCCGATTTAGAACAATGTGTTGATTGCTTCAAAGGAAAATATGTTAAGAAAATAAAGAAAGATGCTAAACGAAGCACGAGAGTATTAGAAATAATTCACACGGACATTTGCGGTCCATTCCCAACGAAAAGCGTGGATGATTATGATTCATTCATAACATTCACGGATGATTACTCTCGTTATGGCTATATTTATCCAATTAAAGAAAGAACAGAAGCATTGGATAAATTTAAGATATTTAAAGCCGAAATTGAAAATCAACACAACAAGAAAATAAAGATAGTTCGATCAGACCGTGGTGGAGAGTATTACGGGCGACATACCCCGTATGGCCAAATTCTAGGTCCTTTTGCAAGGTTCCTACAGGAAAATGGCATAGTCGCTCAATACTCCACACCGGGGGAGCCTCAGCAGAATGGAGTGGCTGAAAGAAGAAACCGTACCCTAATGGATATGGTGAGAAGCATGATGAGTTACTCCATACTACCGGTTGGTTTATGGATGGAGGCACTGAAAACTGCCATTCATATACTTAATCTTGTACCAAGCAAGTCGGTGCAGAAAACACCGTATGAATTATGGACAGGAAGAGAACCCTCACTTAAGCACTTACTTGTGTGGGGCTGTCTAGCTGAGGCAAAGGTTTTTAACCCAAATATTGGAAAATTAGACTCCAAGACTGTCAGCTGCCATTTCATTGGCTATCCTGAAAGATCGAAAGGATATCGATTCTATTGTCCTGATAGATACACGAAATTTGTTGAAACAAGAAACGCTGTGTTCTTGGAGAATGACATGATCAGGGGGAGCAAGGTAACACATGAAATTAGACTTGAGGAGAAGCGGGTACATGTACCCACTCCGATGATTGAAGAACCATATTTTACGTTACCTGTTACCGATGTTGCACCAGCAGTACAGGATACTATGGTGACAACACCTGTTGTGAATTCTCCCATAGCAACAACAAATGAACAAGAGGAACCTGTCCATCAGGAGCCTATAGAATCAGATGTTGCTAATGAGGAAGAACAACAAAAGCCCATAGTGGACCAGGTCCCAGAGGCCCCTAGAAGGTCTCAAAGAACTAGAAGGTCAGCTATTCCAGATGATTATGAAATTTATGAAACTGAAGAATATCATATGGAAGATGACCCTTTAACCTTTGAAGAAGCCATGAGAAGCGAACACTCATCGAAGTGGCTTGAGGCCATGGAAGATGAGATGAAATCTATGAATACCAACAAGGTTTGGGTTCTAGAAAACATTCCTAAAGGAGCTAAGAAAGTAGGATCCAAATGGGTCTACAAGACGAAATATGACTCCCAAGGGAATATTGAAAGACACAAAGCGCGACTTGTGGCTAAGGGTTTTACCCAAAGAGAAGGGATTGATTACAATGAAACTTTTTCCCTAGTTTCTTATAAAGATTCTTTTAGAATTATCATGGCACTTGTGGCTCACTATGATCTAGAATTACATCAGATGGATGTAAAGACCACATTCCTAAATGGGGATTTGGATGAAATGTCTATATGGCACAACCGAAAGGTTTTGTCGTAAAAGGAAAAGAAAATATGGGATGTCGTCTGAAAAGATCTATTTATGGTTTGAAACAAGCTTCGAGACAGTGGTACTTGAAGTTTGATAAAACTATAAAGGGTTTTGGGTTTACAGAAAATGTCGAGGACAATTGTGTCTATGTGAAATTCAAGAATAAGAAATACATATTTCTGATCCTATATGTAGATGATATCTTACTTGCTAGTAATGATGTCAACCTACTATTGGAGACGAAGAAATTCTTGTCCTCGAACTTTGATATGAAAGATCTCGGTGAAGCTTCGTTCATCTTGGGAATTGAGATTCATCGAGATAGAAGAAAAGAGGTATTGGGATTATTGCAAAAGGCATACATAGAAAAAGTTTTGAAGAGATTTAGTATGCATGCGTGTAGTCCATCTCCTGCTCCGATTGTCAAGGGCGATAAATATGGGGAACATCAGTGTCCCAAGAACGAATATGAAATTGATCAAATGAAAGCGGTACCGTATGCTTCGGCAATTGGAAGTTTGCAATATGCTCAAACGTGTACACGCCCTGACATAGCTTCTGTTACCGAGTTACTTGGCAGATATGAAAAGAATCCAGGAATTGAACATTGGAAACTAGTGAAGAAAGTCTTGCGTTATTTGCAAGGTACGAAAGGTCTCATGTTGACATATAAAAAATCTGATTCCCTGCACATAGAGGGGTATTCAGATTCTGACTATGCTGGAGATGAAAGAAAATCCACATCAGGATATATCTTTACTCTTGCTAAAGGAGTGATATCGTGGAAAAGTTCGAAACAAACAGTGACTACATCCTCGACAATGTACGCTGAGTTTGTAGCTTGTTATGAGGCCTCGGGGCAGGTAAATTGGTTGAAGAAATTTGTACCCGGATTGAGAATAATTGAAAGTATAGAAAGACCAATGCGGTTGTATTGTGATAACAACCCAGCGGTAGAATATGCTCACAACAATAGGTCAAGTGGTGCTGCCAAACACATTGACGTAAAGTACTATGTTGTGAAAGATAAACTTCGGGATCATATCATAAATCTTGAGCATATACGAACAGAAAAGATGCTAGCGGATCCGCTCACAAAAGGCCTTCCACCCAGTGTGTTCAGAGGACACATAGCCGGCATGGGTTTAAGGGAGAGCCTATGATTCCCGAAGAATAAGAAGGGCCCAGAATGATGAAAAGTTTATTTCCAAAATAGAAAGGTGTGTAGTAGCTGTTAGTCTAACGACATGAATTGTTGTGACGATGAAGAATGCTCTATATATTGATCTGTGATGGAATTGAAAAGAATTGGAATATTGAACTCGAATGAGAATTGAATAATTAAAAGGGTTGTATGATATCTAGGGGGAGAATGTTGGAATTAGATCTCCTCCCGTTAGGCCCAACGGACTAACGGGCCCTAGGTCATGCACCCTGATCGGGGGTGCCCAACCATGTGGTTGGTGGGCCCCCATCGCACAGTGCTATATAAGGTAAGGTGGGGGCCAGGGCGCAGGGCACGCTAACCAAGGTTCACCTATGCGCCGCCACACCCCATCGACATCCCAAACCCTAGACGATCTAGAGGGAGCGCTGCCAGCGGCGGGAAGCTCCACCGACGCTGGCGAGCACTCGGGGTAACTATATGGCGACTGACACGACCGCCAACGGGACATCGCCGCCCATGACCGACGGCGGCTCCAACCCTAACGCCGCGGCCGCTACTGCACCTCCTCCCGTCGACCCCTCTGGTCTGTACCCTCTTTCTCTCTCTCTCTATTTCTCTGTACACGGCATATGAACTGCATACATCTACTATTACCCGAACTAAATATCCTACTGGATCCGCTCCTAGACGATCCTAGAACCTATCAGCCACGACGCCGCTGCTGTGGGCGCCGGTGTCGAGCTGGAGCCGTTACCGGGCATACGGACACCGTCGACGACCACGGGGTCGACGAGGCTAGAGCACCAGGTGGAACCGCTACCGCCCCGACGCCGAGCTGATGAGCCTCAGCTGGAGGAGTGGATCGACGACGTCGCTAACGCCGTCCACATGCAGAGTCGCGACAACGAGCCTACCCGCCTCACCTCACCGCGGCTCCGACCTCTCCTTGCCTCGCCTTGAAACCCCGCAAGCCCATCGGTGAGCAGCACACACCCAAGCCACCCCTTTTGTTACCCTGCTTGGCCTTGTGATCGTGCTTGTGTCGTCAGCCGTCATGTTGTGTCTGCTGCCTGTCTCCTCTAGAACACCAGTGACAGTGGATACCATGGTTGGAGCTGAACCCTTTCATGCCCACCACCTGTTCGATGTTATACACGAGAGAGTGCAACATGCGTTTCTCCCCTTTGCATCGTCTCCTGTCCGGGCCTCGACCTACGTTCTTTTGCAGGTGCCACACCGTCGTTGTTTTGCTCGCCGCTGTTGAGCGGTGACGCGGCCCGGTATGCCAGATGCCCGCGTGCACGCGTCGGCCATGTCACGGCAAGGGAGTGCTTCGTGCCGCACACGCGCAGCCAAGCCTCGTGCACCCCAGCTCAAGGCCAAGGCTTGGCCTTTGGCCAGCCGCGCTCCGCGCCACTACACCGCAACACCGAGCCGTGCCGCGATGTCGCACGCCACAGCCAAGGCCCAGAGCAGTTCAGGGTGCAGGTCTGAACTTTCCCGTGTAAACCCTAGATGGGATTTGGCCCACCAAAACCCATCCGAATCCAGCTTAAACCAGCCGAGCCGAGAGGGGAGTTGAGTGGTTTCCAGACTTGTTCGCCCAGACCTAAATAGGCCAGCCCATCTCAGCCCGTTAACTAGTCAGCCCGGCCCAGCCATCTTTCCAAACCAAATCGGGTAGTGCAGGGGGGTTTCTAGACTTTGGGACTTTTGGGCCTAACCGGGCCAGCCCGCTAACATTTTCTGTCCACTAACATTTTGGGCCCACTAAGGGCCCACTAACTGACCTGTGGGGCCCGCTGACGTCAGCACAGTTTTTATAAATCTTTTATAAATTAATAAATGTTTAATAAATATTTTATAAATCCTTTGAAATATCATAACTAATTATCAGGAGCTCCGAAAAATACAAAACCAGTTGCATTAGCTCTGTAAATTCGAGCTGCTCGCCACTACCAAATCTCTTTACCGCTTATGTTGTTATGACGAGTCCCTTCGCACCGCGTCCTTGGAGCCGGATTCATGGCCACTTCCCGCCACTATGCTATTGTGGGTCTGGGACGCCGGAGCCCCACAACTAGCCACGGGCGTGCCGCGGACAGGAATCCTTCCCCAAGCCATGGATGCACCATTTACCTTGGCTACACTTCTACCACCGCTATGTGCTGCAATACGCAAACCCGCTATCGCTCTGCTTTGCCCAATGTCGCGAAGCGTGAGTCGTGCCTTGTGCTTGTAACTAGGATGCCGCTCGTGATGGACAGTCGTGCCGTGAGCAGAGGCCACTGCTTCACGCATGGCAACCTCGAGTTGCAAGCTAGCTACCTCGCCATGGTCGTCGCCACATTGCTAGCACATGCCCCTTTGCGCTCTTGAGCACACCTTACCGCTTTATCTCCCGTTGTTGGCCGCAAACCGATCCTTCCATCCTCTTTGAGCTGCCGCCGCATACCTTGACCTAGTCGCGCCTTACCTAGCTCGACTATGCCTTGCTTTGCTGTCATCACCCTTTGAGCTACCTCTTTGTTGCAACCTTTCGTTGAGCTAAAAGCCTTGCAAGTGCGGCCCTCAAAGTCAATAGCCTTTTTGATCGACAACCCAACCTTGAGCTAACTCTTGTTCCTATCTTGTTTTCTAATATATAAAACTAATTGTTTAATCTACTTTTAATATACAACCAATTGCTCTAATTATCTTAAATTAAATCAGTGCTACTTGTAGCTAGATTGGATTTATTTGGTCCTTCTAAATTGATGTTCTTTGGAGTTATTGCCTAGTTGATGGCCGCTATTTATTTTCGCGTCGCATCTCGTGTATGTTGTAGACCTTTGTGAAGACCGAGCTGTGATGACCCGAAGGAAGGCTTCAACCTCGACTACTCTACGATGACTACCGCGCAGGTGTCATGTCACTCCCAACCATGTAGATCCCAGGCATGCTATTAGATGCTAGTGCTACTTTTATGTTGATTGACTTGATGAATTGCATAGCCTATTTGTTAGCCTTGCCTTGATATTTATCATGCCCTGATTCCTCGAACTACCTACCTTGGGACTAGCTACAGACCCCTAGCTAGTCCCCTACTTATACTATCCATATATTTATGCTTTTGAGATATGGATGGATTTCTGGATGGCACTGAGATTGGGATATCTTGGTACACTCTGGCGTGTGTTTTGGGTGTGTGTGACTCCTTGATGTGTTGGCGGGAGCGAGCAGTGTGGTTACTTGTGAACGCTTGGCCGGGGGAGATGTGTTCTGGTCTCTCACCCTAGCAGCGTGTCGGATGGGATAGTGGATGTGGAGAGGCTCGCTCCCGGCCCTTATGGACCGATCGTCAGATTAACCATGTTTCTTTGGACTATTTTACGTACAAACCATTCGCTCACGTATGGGCGGGGTGCGGCTTGAGACTTGTTGTGGATAGCATTCAGCCTGTAGGCGGATCAGGGAGATCGTGTCAGGAGGAGACAGCTTCGCGCACTCCGACAAGACTGTGACCGGGCAGGAGCCGACAGAGTAGGTTTCACAGCCTCGTGGACTTCAGCTGGCAAACGTGCTCTACAGCTGCGGATGGTACCAGACTCGAGGACACAGGAGAGCGCTATCCACATCGTAGAACTCGGCCGTAGGTAGGGAGGTGGAATGGCGATATCCGTTTCTGCCCTATTCATTTGGATATAATTGTACAACCTCTGCAGAGTGTTAAACCTATAGCTATAGTCTGTGTCCACTGGTATGGACAGTCCTCTGATCTGTTACTCTGGCTAGACTTTTCTCGTGCTTCTTCTCTCCTATGAGAGTGTGAGCCCGACGTTGGCCGTTGAGACGTGGGATAGGAGTTGGAGTTCCCACATCGCAGATGAGAGTTGGGAGCTGAGCCTTGGGCTGAGACTCAGTGTTTGTGATGACTTCCTTGACTTGGGGTGTTGACCCCGGAGGCGTTGGCCTCGGAGGTGTCGACCTCCCTGAGGTGTTGACCTCGTTGCTTATTCTGCATTCCTTGTTGTTGTTGCTGCTGCATGCATAAACTTACTACAGCCATATATAGGCTTATCCATGCATACTAGAATTCAACCACTGCTTTTGCTCTCCGTTGGGAAGCTGACATGACCTACTCGCTTATCGGGTAGATGGTTGCGTTTCAGACTTGGAGACCGACTATGACTTCGACGATGAAGAGTGAGAAAACTAGAGCTGGCCCTTCGCTCGAGTTTGCCTATGGAGATGGAGTCACTTCGCTTCGATAGTTCCGCTGCGTAGATGTTTTACCTTTCTTGATTCGGTCCTGTTGGACTTGTACCCGGCATGTGCCGAAGAGTTGTACTCTGATGTTATAATAAAATTATATAATACTCCTCTTATTTCTTTGTTGTATGGATTTGTACCACTTGAGATAGGGATTGCACGTGATAGCCACTTCCTGGGACTATCACGGAGGTGCAGAGAGTTGGATTCTCCTTTTTGGAAATCCAGGTCGTTTCATCCACGGCCGCGCCCAGCGACGACGACGACTTCTACACCACGGCCGGCGTCGCTGCCTCTCCCCTGCTCTCCCATGATCCCGTCCCCTCCTCCTTCGCTCCGTCCATCCCATGGTGGTGCAGTACAGGGACCCACTCATGGACGGTGCTTGCGTGACTGTGCAGAGGGTTGCGGCCGGTGGCGGCGCGGCACTAGGGTTCCGTAGCTGGAGCTCAGGACGGTGCGAGCGCAGGCACGGGCAGGGGCAGGTATAGTTGGCCACCGTGCCGTGCCGGCCTGACACGTGGCACGGCACTGCGCCGTGTCGCGTTGTGCCGTGCCTGGCCGTGCTATGGGCCATTCCTTCGGCCCATGACATAGCACATGGGCCGTTTACCCATGCCGTGCCGCCCATGGGCCATGGCCAGTTTGGTCGTGCCGTGCCGGCCCATGGCACATCGACATTGTAAGCAGCACACACTTCACAAAATCACCAGAAATTCACAATTCAAACTCAAGTGACAAACTGAGAAAAACTCAAAGAGACAACTTTGATGAAAATGTTGAATAGATTATCAAAAGGAGCTATTTTGTGGAATGGTGCCTCATTAAAATCTTTTCTAGGTAAAACTCACCCTTGTGAGATACCCTAGAAAGGGAAAAAGAGTACACCCAGCTCAAATGTTCAAAGTTTTGGTTCATCTAGCCTATTACAATAGCCAACATAAGTGGGAAGTTGTTCAAGTGGCAAGGCAAATTTGAAAGTTCTATCCTATTACAAAGTTCTTGCACCAGACTTCTTGCACTTGCAGCAAAATACTTCTTCCACCAAAAGACTTCTTGCACCAAGACACCAAAATGTGCCTGCAAAATTAAAATCAATTTAAGAATCCATCCTCAAGCAATGTTATACAGAATTAAGTGATTGAGTTTTGAGACAAGTTCATTACCTGGGCAGTTTCCTTCTTTCACCTTCACCCAACTCCAGGAGCTGTAGCTGGAGTACAGCCGCTGCCGCTTCTGCTACCTTCACCTTCATCCAGGTACAAGTTGTCAAACATCTCTTCCAGGTCGATGTCCTCAGGTGCATGTTGTTCCTTTCTTGCTGCTTGGTCCCAATCCTTCATGCAGGTGAGCATCTCCACATGCTCAGGCAACAAGCGCCACCGCCGGTCTTCGAGTATCCTGGCTGTACAACTGAAAACAGACTCTGAAGACACAGTAGATACAGGAACAGACATGATATCGCGAGCCATTATCGATAAGATAGGATAGGTTAGCTTATGGTCATGCCACCACAACAGTATGTCAAAGGACTCCCCCCAATCCTTGACAGGATCACTGTCCAAGTATGCTTACAACTCATTAGCAGCACAAGATGGAGAAGACAGAGCAGGGGAACAGCCAGAGGATGCACCAGGACCAACATAGATCTTTCCCCATGCCTGCTTCCTTTTACCAGGACCAGCATGAGGCATAGGAGGCCTTTTAGACCTAGCAGCACCAAATTTTTGTTCATACTTGTCAAACAATCTGGTCATTTCAGCTTTGACATCAGCAAGTAATTCTTAAACAATGCAATTCTTTGATTAGAGGAATTCAAAAAGTTTATTGCAGTCCTAAAATTTTCAAGATAATGATTGAATCTCTTCAAGCCAGACTTAACAATCAGATTAATTATATGGCATGCACAGCACTGATGCACAAGCAAGTACTTGACTTTGAGAGGATCATCACGAGTAGGAGCAGGATAAGAGCCCAGGTAACCAAAAAAGATAGGTTGCAAGACATCAAAAGCCTTAGAATTAGCTGAAGCATTATCAAGAGACATAGCAAAGACCTTATCAATCAAACTAAACTCCTCAACAACAGAAGCAATTTTTTCAGCAATGTTTTCACCAGTATGTGATGCCTCAATCAACCTAAAACTAATAACCTTCTTATGCAACTCCCAATCAACCCCAACATAATGAGAAACAACAGAAATATAATCCTCCTTAGCATTACCAGACCAGATATCAGAAGTTAAAGAAACAGATGAACAAGCAGGCAACAAAGAATGCATAAGCAAAGCACGCTATTCAGCAAACAACTTATGCATGTCTCTAGTAGTGGTCTGCCTAGAACACTTCTGGAATCTAGGATTAAGAGCATTCTTAATGTAATCTTCCCAGGCCTGTGTGTCACCAACGCTTAATGGAAGATCCAGCCTAGCAATCAATCGGCACAGTTCATTACGAGCACGAGAAGCATCATAAACCCAGTTATGCAACCCATCAGCATTAATAGCAAAGCCTAGACTGGACCCTATGATCAGTAGCCTGTTTTTTCCTACAAGCTATCATGTGCCTGTTCAAGGATCCAGTGCCAATCAAAGCTCTAGCAGCAAATCTCTTACCACATCGTTTATAGCTTGCATGTGTTCTCACCTCATTCGCATCATAGACTGGCACGAAATCCTCCCAACAAGCAGAAGTGCCCTTACCAGAGGAGGTACCATTTGTGTCATCGGAGCCGTCGACCTGATTGTCGCCACCGCCGTCAACATTGATCGGCAGGGAGGCATCCCAGACACTGATGTCGAACAGCGCAGCTGCGTCTTCGCGGATGTCGTCGTCGTTCTCGATCTCCAGTTCCTCCACCTCCACGGGGTCCTCGGGGTGCTCGCTGTCAGCACGGTGGTTGTACTCATCCGCCGACACTGGCATCCTCACCGCGGCCACAGGAGGGTGGGGAGGCCGGTTTCGGCCCCTAACCGCAGCTCCAGCACCGTCCCTTGACGGTGGGTACGGGCGCTTTGTCACATTTGGCCTAGCCATCGCGCCTCCAGAGGAGGACAATGCTACGTCAGGCACCAACCTACGAAGAACAAGATTGAACAACAAGAACAAGCATTAGAAGATGCAGAAGAAGAAGAGAAAGAAGATGCAACAGAGAAGATGAAGAAGATGAAGATGCTAGGGTTAGGGTTTCCACTTACCTACGCCACCGGAGCCCCGTGCCGGAGAAGAGGCCAGGGAGCCAGCATCCAAGCACACTAGCAAGAGACAACGACGAGACAAGACGTTAGACCGACGGCGAGCGACGGCGAAAGAATTGACAGGACAACAACACACGTGGTACACCGGAGGAGGACTGAAGGAGGAGGAGGAGGAGGGAAGGGAAGGGAGGTAGGAGAGGGAGCAGTGGCCGGCGAGGTGTCGAGGTCACTGGAGCAGGGCCGACGAGCTGAAGGCGAACGGCGGCGGATCGGATCGAGTTCGAGAGAGCGGAGGGGAGGAGCGAGCGAGGCGAGGTGAGAGCGGCTACGCGGAGGGGGGAAATGAATTAGGGATAAGGTGGGGGCGGTGCGGCTGGCCGGCTTATATATGGCCGCCGAATGGGCTGGACCAAAATAGCCATTGGGGGCGGTGGCGGCCTGGCGGCCGTGCTAGCCACCGTGCCACTCCCCCGGTCGTGCCGTGCCCGTGCCGTGTCATGGACCAGGCCGGCGGCCCATGCACTGCACTGGCCTTCGGGCCGTGCCAGCATGGGCATAGTGGCCGCCGTGCCGTGCCGCCCATGGGTCGTGCCGCAAGGTCGTGCCATGGGCCGTCTGGAAATTTATGGGGGCGGGCGACTCGAGGGGACAGGGGAAAGGGGCAGGCCAGCAAGGGGGTGTTGTGTGATAAATGGGCCATCTACTATAGTCTTGACCGGCCCACGACGGCCCTTACCTTTCTTCAACCTTCGTCCAGCAAACTACTTCAGACGCCTCCGACCTCCAAATCACAACTCCGGCCAAACAAAAACTCCATGGGGGTGGAGATCAACTCCGGCGGTAGCTGTGGCAGCTGCCCCACCCTGCCGTATGGGGAGCTCCGCCTCTGGCTATACCAAGTGGTAATGGCCAGGAACAAATTTGGTCACAGCCTGACAATTCTGACTCTATGTATTTTGAAGCAGTGGAATGCGAGGATCTTTAGGGGAGCATGAAGACAAAACAGCTCTGTTCATCGAGTTTATAAAGACACATGTCAGTTGTGGTCTCTGGCGGGAGCGGTCTTCTTGAAGCCCCTTTTGGTTGCACAAATAAGTAGTATGTAATAAGACCATTATTTTTTCTTTTAACTCCCGTGGCTTAGGCTGCAGGGGGTAGCGCTTCTCGCTCTTGTAGTGACTTTTGCTTCTTCTTCCTATTTAATACAAAGCTGGGCAACCAGATCTTTATTTCAAAAAAAAATGTAACACTTAAAGTTAGGTTTTGCTATCAGAAAACACTGTTTACTTCATTTCCTTACTACTTTTATTGTTCACCAGATGATCTTGATGCTTTCTAAATTTCTCGTCATATTAGAAATATGTTTAAGTTAATAAATATGAGTGGACTTACTTTTTTGCAAATTTATGGCAAAGGAACAAACTTTTTAGGTTTCAACTTACATGTCACTGCTCTTAGATATTGCTACTGCATTTCTGGACTTGTGCAGAAATATCACCTCCCTGTCATGTTCAAGCAAAAATATGAAGTAAGATAAGACAAAAAGGCACCATTAAAACTGCTCCATTTTTAGACTTGTGCATGTAGAAACAACGCCTTTGCGCCACTGGAGACCGGCCGTCAGGTTGCCTAATATTTCAACATCCAAAAGCATCATCATACAACGAGCGAGGTAGGTATATAGAGAACATACTCCCCTCCGTCTCATTGAAAGTGTCGTTTTTGACTTTTGGCTATCATGTTTGACCATTCGATTTATTCAATTTTTTTTGCAAATCATAAAATAAATAAATAAATATTAAAGTATTTCTAATGACAAAATACGTCATAACAAAATAAATAATATTTATAAAAAAATTGAATAAGATGAGTGGTCCAACAAGATGGCATGGAGTCCAAAATGACACTATCAATGGGACGGAGGAAGTATGTGTCTGGTTAAACATCAGAGTACCATACAAGGTTATTATTTGTCAATACCGTACAAGCTAGTACACGCGCAGCACATATTACTGCTTGTACTCACACACACATCATTATTATATGTATTATTAACACATATAACAGATCGAAACTAAATAAAGGACATCATCTGTCTGTCTATCCATACAGCATAGTGATGATCACAGGGCCGGGATGCATGGCATGCATTCATGCATGCAGTTAGTGGCCGGTACCTAGTTATGGCTCCTTGGGAATGTCTATCTTTTTGGGACCGTGCTTAGGCTTGGCGATAAGAATAACCAGCCAGCCGGCAAACCACCTGGGCTGCACCTTGCTACCGTCGTAGCCGGGAGGCAGCGCCAGTGGGACGTTGAGCTTACTCGCCTCGGTCTCGTCGTTGGTGTCACCCGTGTACTTGATCACCAGGTGCGTCTGGTCCGTCGTTGTGCCAACCTCCACCTTATCTTTGGCCGACTCTCCCACCCTCAACTTGAGGATGACCAGGTCCTCGTCTCCCATCACATTCCAGTCTTCGCCCGCTGACGCTGATTTGGGAGCGTTTTGCAGAGCTAGGTTTCCAAAAAAAAATCATTATAAATTTATCGATCGATAAATAAATGAACTTGAATCGGCTTCAGAAATATCTATCACCAGCTTCGTACAGCTTACCACTGGGTTGGATGTCGTACTTGTACTTGTTATCACCCTGCGCGTGGCACACGAAGAGAGGAGCCCGGCGGGACTCCTTGCGTGAGGCCCAACGCAGAGCCGCTACAGACGACGCTACCGCCGCCGGCGGTGGCAGTTGTTTGCGGAGCTGCAGCGTGGCGGTGGCGGCGGCTGGTGGAGAGAACTTTGGTCCCGGCGCCGGCACCCGGCTAAGGAGAGTGTAGGAGCTCAACATCGCCATCTTGCTTAGCTATCACCGCTAGTGCTAGCTTAGCTACAAGACGACGGTGTGTGTGTGCGTGTTTCACTTATTTGCATTGCATATTTATAGAGGACGTGTGGGATAGCTTTAATTTGCTTCGCCAGCCAGTTCAGAATATATACTTAGTGAACTGAACAAGCTGCTTGCTTTTATTTATAAAAGTATGCAAAGCATATGTGATGGGTACCTTTGCTTGCTCTGACGGTTCGGAATAATGTTAGTTTAGTGAACTACTGAAGAAGCAGCAGATTTTTGTTGTAATAGTATGAGCGGCAATAAGTACACACCATGTTGCCGTTCTAATACATGTGGCGTAGAGGAGTAATAATTTTATCATGCCGTGCAGGTATGACGAGAAAGGCGGCAAGAGTTTTGCCAGATTTTTATTAGACGATGGAAAAAGAAAACAGAAATACAAAGCAAGTACGAAAGGGAGAACAGGCCACCAAGAAGACGCAGCCCCCCGGCTGCCCCCTCGACCTGATCCCTCTGACCCAAGAACTGACACGATTACCTGAACTAGTGTAACTCTTGAGTCTGCGAGTGTTAAGCCATCTGAACCAACACGCATCACTACTGAAAATAGCAACATCGCCGAGGGCCGGATTTCGGGCACTCGGCAAAGCCTTTCTTTGCTAAGGGCCGCCCTCGGCGAATGGGCTTTTTGCCGAGAGCGGAACCCTCGGCAAAGAATGGCCCTCGGCAACGGCCCACCTTTGCCGAGGGCCGGACCCTCGGCACAGTACCGGCTCTCGGCGACCTCGGGCGAGCGTGACGGCGGCATCAGCTGTTAGCCTTTGCTGAGGGCACGGAGTTAAGCCCTCGGCAAAGATTTTTCTATTTATTTTTATTTTTTATTTCTGAGAAACGTTTGCCTAGGGTCGAAAATCCAGCCCTCGGCAAATCCGGCATTTGCTGAGGGTCTAAATGGACCCTCCGCACAGATTTTCTTTTTTTTTGTTTTGAGACAATTTTTTTTTGTGCCACACATACATTATTTAGAACTACATGTCAAAGTTTGGTTCGTTTTTGAATCATTTTGCTATATTTGTAGAATTGTTTTGTTTTCGTTCAATTTTTCAACAAAATTCAAATTTGAACTGCAGGTGCTTTAAATAATATTATTTAATGATTGTAAAATTGACATTCATGATGTTTAGTAAATTTTCTAGCCTTACCTAGAAAGGCACATGAAATATCAAACATCTCGGCCTCGAAACATGTCGAGCAACTTACGGGAAAAGTATTTTTTAATTATATAAAATGCAAACAAAGTCTGAATCACGAAAGTTGCCGAGGTGTCATGTTATCGCATGTGGAGGCTATGATAAAAATTTGGAAATGTTTGGAGTATGTGGAAATGTTCGGCGCGTAAAACCCACACACCTCACACATGCGATAACATTGTAACACATGTGGAGATGTGTGGATTTTAGACATTTTACGTGACAACTTGCTCAAACCTTCTCATTTCTTACCACCGCCTACACATGTGCTAACATGACACCTCGACAATTTTTGTAATTTTCAGACTTCGTTTGCATTTTAAATAATTAAAAATTACTTTTTCGCCAATTTCCTCATCATTTTATGCGAACCGGATGCTCGAAATTTGACGCGAGTTTGTGCATAGGGACTAAACATACACCAAAGACCATGAATAACATTTTTCATAGCACAAATTTTCATTATTACATGCACCTGCAGTTCAAATTTGAAATATTCGAAGAAAATCAACAAAAACAAATAAATGAATAAAAACTATATAAAAAAGTCAAAATTGATCCAAATTTGAAAATTGAGTTTAAAATAATGTATTGTAGCCGGAAAAAAATTGACTCAAAATTAAAAAAAAAAAAATTTGCCGAGGGCCTGGTCTTGACCCTCGGCAAAGAAATTTGAAAAAAAAAACTCATTACCGAGGGCCTGGTCCCTCGGCAAAGAATTTGAGCGGGATGGCGCCGGTGGCGAAAAAAAAAAAACTCTTTGCCGAGGGCCTTGGATCTGGGCCCTCGGCAAAGGAATTAAATAAAAAAAATAGAAAACTCTTTGCCGAGGGCTCGGGATCTGGGCCCTCGGCAAAGAGCCTCGCCATATAAAAGTAAAACGGCCGGGCGGGCACGAGCCTTATCCCAAGCCGTGCCCGCCCGCCGCCGCCGCCGCCGTGCACGTTGCCGCCACTGCCCGCCGTCGGCCCCCACGCGCGCGCCTGCCGCCCCCCACCGCCACCACCCACCGCCCGCCCGCCCCCCGCCCTCCGCCGCCCGCCCGTACGCCGGCCGCACGCCGCCCGCCGCGCCCTGGCCCTGGCACCCGGCAAATCTGGGAATTCTTAACGTCAGGAATTTCCAGCTTTGCCGAGTGCCAGGGTCGGGACACCCAACAAAGGCTCTAAAATTAATTTTTTTATTTTGTTTTGATTCTATAATCACAAACACAACATATAAACGATATATATATCACATCTCAAGCATCACAAACACAATATAGCACATATATATCCGCCACAATAAAGACATCTTTTCCTTGATAGACGGAATCGTGTCGAATCTCGACTTGACCAATATTAGGGCTCTGTTTCGTTAGTAGAGGATTGAACCAGTGGCATTTGAACATGACGAGATGAAGAGGTTTCGAACCATAAAATTCAAGTTCATAGATATCTTCAATTATGCCATGATACTCGAGGCCATCAGTGCCTGGAGTACAAACTCCGCTGTTTGTGGTTTTTCGATGCGGCCGAGCTCGCTCGTAGCTTCTTGTGTGAAAGCGATATTCATTCACATCATAACCTGAATAAACTTTCACCTTACTGTCGAAGCCATTTGCAACCTGTCTCAACTCCTTACTCATGGTTGCATCGGTTTGGGCATGCAAGCGCAAGAACGAAAGATTGCCGGACTAAGTACGCGAAACTCAGAATCTCGAACTAGGTACGAGGTAAATTGGACAATACCTTTGTTTTGAACCAAGAAATGAAATCGGGTCTCCCAGCTCCCGGACCCTGTGAAAGAAGGGTGTCGGTTTGCTGTGGGGTAGGATCTCTTGGTTGATGCCAGGATACACGAATAAATTCCCTGTGCAAATGAGAAAGAATCAGTTGGATGCAGAATAGTGACGGCGTATTGAAACAAGTTCTTTGAGAACTTACTCCATGAACGGCTTCACCTCAGGTAGGTTGTGGAACACATATAGCATGATCATGCACCACTCTTCATTTTCCAACCTCTTATTGGTTGATCCACTTGACCTGCCGAGTTGTCCTTGGAAAAGGCTAAGGTTGGATTCATTCTCGTCAACATTGTAGCGAGAGAGTGGATTATGCACGCTAGGAAGGTTCTCTGTGAAGTATAGCTGTGTGAAGTTTGTCACCTCCTCCAAAATGGAAGCCTCTGCGATGGAAGCCTCAATTTTGGCTTTATTTCTACATTTTTTGCGAACAGCCTTTAGACATCTCTCGATTGGATAGAACCAACGGGCCTTCACGGCCCCCCCATACGTGCCTCATACGGGAGGTGCACAATCAAATGCTGCATCGACAAGAAGAAGCCGGGTGGAAAGATCTTCTCCAACTTACAAAGCAACTCAGGTGCCACTTTCTCCAAGTTTGCAACCACAGTCCGAGATAGCTCCTTAGCACAAAGTTTATCCAAGTTTATAGAAAAGAGAACTGCTCCAAATATTCCTCTTTCTAAAATTGCACAAATCTCAAAGCAATCTATTTAACTAATTATTTATTTTTCTATTGGGTTACGCAATTAAAGGCTCAGCCCGTAAAAGGCTCGCCTCCGCCTCCGGCCCGGCCACCGCCCCGCCCCGGCCAGACCGCCGCCCCTAGGCCAGGCCGTCCCCTGGCCAAGCTGCTCCCACCCCGGCCAAGCTACCCCCCGGCCGCCCCATTGCCATCGGTGAGTGAATGAATGGATTCATATAGAGTATATATGCTTTGTAGATATGAGTGAATGAATATATAATATATATATATATATATATATATATATATATATATATATATATATATATATATATATATATATATATATATATATATATATATAGTCTTATAGTGCAATAATCCTATAGTTTTGATATGAATATAGTCTTTGTAGATAGGAGTGAGTGAATGTGTGAAATAGTGCTTTGTAGATATGAGTGAATGAATGGATATAGTTTTTTGATATGAATGATTATATATATATGTAGTGCAATAACGGGTGGTCACGTGGGGGTCGTGTGACACCAGATTGGATTGAGAACACCGAGGCTTTCTTGATCGAGCATTTGCAAAGGGTAAAGGAGTGTCTACCACTTGGTGTCCCTGCAGCAGATTACCTGAACTAGTGTAACTCTTGAGTCTCTGAGTGCTAAGCCATCTGAACCAACACATGACCATATTTTTCCCGGAATACGCAGGAGAGCTGCATATCTTTGTATTAAGAAGGTAGAAAAATATTTTACAACGCGGGCCAACCGGGCACACGCACACGGGCTAGTTTAACATTATAGCGACTATACGGCCACTGAAACAACAAAGAAACAAAGGAGAGGGGGTGATCTAAGCTGGCTGTCCAGTTGCAACTTCTGTCGCCGATGATGGCCAGCCTACCGCTGCCATCCAGCGAGCCCCAGCCCGAACCCAGAGATCACCTTCCTGCCAAATGCGGTGAATTAGATCACCGGTGTTGCTTCCTTGTTGCCATTCAAAAACTCTGTTGTTGCGTTCCTTCCACAGCAACCAGACCACGAGCATGAACATTGAGTCGATGCCCTTTTGCTTTAGTGAGCCGTATCCCGCCCTGAGCAGCAGCCACCACTCCAACATCTGTGCATTTGCCTGCGGTATCTGAAGCTGCAACACACTGAAAATTGCATACCAGACCAGCCTAGAGTAGCTACAGGCAATGAAGAGGTGATCGACACACTCCCATTCCTGATCGCAGAGCATGCACTTTGCCTGATCCTGGAGCCCATGACGGTGGCTGCGATCCACCGTCCAAATTCTGCGTCGTACGGCAAGCCAAGTGAAGAATTTCACCTTTAACAGCGCCCAGGCTTTCCAAATTGGTTTGGCAGCAACAAAACGAGTGGAGCCCTAAAAAAACTTCTGGTAGGCTGATCTTGCCGTGTAGGTGGCAGAAGGAGACCATCTCCAGGTGATCACATCCTCCACTGCCGGTAGGAGCACCACGTCCTGCAACAGGCGCCAGAGGTGGACGTACTGCCTTAACGCCTCCACAGTGAGCTGTCCAGAAACGTCTTTGATCCACTTCCTGTCATGGAGAGCTGCTGCAACTGTTCGGTGGTAGAGGATGCGCGGCCTGACAATTGAGCACAATGACGATGCGATTATGCAAGGAGAATTCGCTCCATTCCATCTGTCGAGTCAGAAGAGGGTGAGAGTTCCAGCTCCAAGGGAAACGTCAATGGACGCCTGGGAAAGTTTCTGAACTGACGAGTCCCTACCAAAATCCAACTCGAGGTTCTTCCACGGCCGGTCGCTGTCGGTGCGCTGGAACCACAGCCACCACAGCCGGAGAGCAAAGGCGACAAAACGGAGATCCAGCATGCCGAGACCCCCAAATTCCGACGGCCTGCAAATAGTTGGCCAAGCGACAAGGCATTGACCTCCATGAGCTCTCTCCTTCCTAGCCTAGAGGAAGCCCCGCCGTCACTTGTCTATCTCCCGGAAAACCCAATTCGGAATCTTTAGCGAAATCATGGCATGTGTGGACTTTGAGGACATCACGGATTTCACCATGGTTAATCTGCCGGCCTTGTTCATCAGTTGAGCTTTTCACGTCGGTATGGTTGCACTGACCTTATCGACTAGCGGGACTGTATTTGGAGAACAGTGGGTAGGTGCTGCCATAGGAACTGATCCCATCTATGCATCCTCGGGTGGGATTGGGACCTATCTTTACCTATTAGAATGTATAGACATCGTGTAGATGCAATTTGTTTCTATATAACTCGCTGATATGATAGAGAATGGATGACCGTTCGTGGATGTACAACGGGTAGTCACGTGGGGGTCGTGTGACACCATATGGGATTGAGAACACCGAGGCTTTCTTGGATCAAGCATTTGCAAAGGGTAAAGGAGCGTCTACCACTTGGTGTCCCTGTAGCAGATGTGGAAACACGCGTCGTCATACAAAGCAAGTCGTGACAGAGCATCTACGCAAGTATGGATTTACGACAGACTGTGCCGGGTGGACCTACCATGGTGAAACCAGTCGTATGAGAGACGAGGTCGTGGGACAACGCATCAAGGATTTTGATGCTGATGCTGGAGTAGGAGACATCTTAGATAACTTTCATGAAGCACATTTCAAAGAAGAATGTACATATGAGGAGCCAAAGCCAACTACGAAGGCGTATTACGACATGTTGGCCGCAGCACAAAAACCCCTTCACGGGCATACCAAAATGTCTCAACTGGAAGCCATTGCACCCCTAATGGCCGTAAAGTCCCAGTTTACACTGAGTCGAGATGCCCTCGATGTTATGTTGAAAGTTTTTGGCACCATGCTTCCAGAAGGTCACATTCTGCCAAAGAGCATGTATGAAGCATAGAAACTCCTTCGTGCACTTAAGATGTCATATGAGCAAATACATGCTTGTCCGATGGGATGCATCTTATTTAGGAAAGAACATGCGGATGAGAAGTACTGTCCAAAATGTAAATCCTCTTGGTTCCTGGAGGTAGACTCTGGTAATGGTCAAAAGAAATAGCTCATGATCCTCGTGAAAATTCTACGGTACCTTCCATTCATACCGAGGATCCAACGACTTTACATGACTGAGGAATCCACGAAACAGATGACATGGCACAAAAGGGGAGTCAGATACAGTGATAAGCTTGTACATCCATCTGATGCTAAATCATGGACCCATTTTGATGGGATTCATCATGACAAAGCTGCTGAGGCTCATAATGTACGTGTTGCGCTGGCGACGGATGGGTTCAATCCATATGGAATGATAGCTGCCCCATACACTTGTTGTCCCGTATTCGTTATCCCCCTCAATCTCCCCCCATACACATATTCTTGTCGTTGATAATTCTTGGATACCCAGGAGATAATATGAGTGTGTACATGGAGCCTCTGATGGATGATTTGCTCCATGCTTAGAAGGATGGGTTGCAGACATACAACCGAGCTACAAAGACAAACTTCAAAATGCGAGTGTGGTACATGTACTCCTTGCATGACATGTCGGCATATGGGATATTATGTGGCTGGTGGGTCCACGGGAAGTTCCCTTGCCCAATATGCAAGGCAGCTCTGATGTTCATTTGGTTGAGGAAGGGTAGCAAGTATTCTTCATTCGACAAACATCGACAATTCCTCCCTCTTGACCATCCACTTAGACAAGATATCAAGAACTTTACGAAAGGTGTTGTGGTTACAGACCCTCAACCACAGATGATGATAGGTGTCGAGGTTCATGCTCAGTTAGACGCTCTCGTGGTCAATGAAGAAGAAGGGCATTTTGTGGGATATGGTGAGCAACATGCCTGGTCTCAGAAGTCAGGCTTGTGGAGGCTACCCTATATGGATGATTTTCTTCTTCCACATAACATTGATATGATGCATACCGAAAAGAATGTCGCCGAGGCACTATGGGGAACAATCAAGGACATACCAGATAAGACAAAGGACAATGTTAATTCTAGAGTTGATCAAGCAATGTTATGCAATAGACCAAAGTTAGTCATCCCGCCTCCCAAAGCCGGCAAGTCATGGAAAAAGCCTAAGGCTGATTTCGCCTTGACGAGGGCCCAGAGGAAGGAAGTACTAGAATGGTTCCAAAAGTTAATGTTCCCTGATGGGCATGCAGCGAATCTGAGGAGGGGAGTGAACTTATCTACTATGCGAATAAACAGGCTCAAGAGTCATGACTACTACATATGGCTCAAGCAGCTTCTTTCGGTGATGGTTCGAGGCTATGTCCCTGAGCATGTTTGGCAAGTGCTGGGAGAGATGAGCAGTTTCTTCGGTCAGCTTTGTGCTAAAATGACTTGGTATACACGCTCAATGCTTTGTACTTTCATTTCTCACTGTGATTTAGAACTTATAATGATGGATAGTGCAGGAATGACTTAGAAAGCTAAAATGACTTGGTATACACGCTCACAACCTTTTACTTTCATTTCTCAAAGTGACTTAGAATTTTGAGAAATGAAAGTAAAAGGCTGTGAGCGTGCATACCAAGTTATTTTAGCTTTGAATGATGGATAAAGATAGAATGACTTAGTTTGAATATTCCTAACTGAAATCTTGTGCAGAATCAATTGGCGGCATCGAATGATGGGCCCATCGCACTAGAAATGTCGCCGCCTCAGTCGCCTCAGCTGCCTCAGTGGTGGATGTGGCCGGGCTCGTGGTCGCAGCCACCTCACGGCTCGTCCTACATGCAGTGACCGGGCCTGGTCGCAGCCGCCGGGCGTGGGGCCACAGCCGCCTCACGGCTCGTCTTACATGTGGCCGGGCCCGTGGCAGCAGCCATCGCAGGAGTGTGTTGTATGGACTTGCTTGTATCCTTTGCATTTGGAGAACTGGTGACTTGTATGCACTTACTTGACTTGCATTTGGAGAACTAGTGGTTGTCCATGAACTTTGCAAGACTTTATTTGCATTTGTGGATTACTTGGCTATATAAACTGCTTGTGGTGATTATGATGATATTTGAACTGCATGTGATGCTTATGAACTGCCTGTGATGCTTATGAACTGCTTGTGATGCTTATTTGATTGGGGTTCTATATACGAAAGCGAAAAAATAAAACAGGGACGAAATGGCAAATTTGTCGTGTGTGACATTCGGCAAAGAGGGTCTTTGCCGTGTGCTATGCCCAAGGCACACGGCAAAGAGGCCTAAACCTGGCAGCTGGGAAGCCTGTTTGCCGTGTGCTCACTGTTTTGTTGTGTGCAGTGGTCATAGCACACGGCAAAGATGCACGTCTTTGTTGTGTGCCAGGTAGTGGGCACACAACAAACTTCATGTGTTTGCCGTGTGTCGGGCAGTGGGCTCATGACAAAGCTTAAAAGGTTTGCCGTGTGCTGCCCATCAGGCACACGGCAAATACGCCGTCACCGTCCATCCTCCTCCGTCAGTCTTATTTTTTTTGCCGAGGGCTCCTGGTGGCGCACGACAAACATTTGCCGTGAACTCGTGTTTCGGCCCACGGCAAACTCTCTCTTTGCCGGCCGTTGTTTGCCATGTGCAGTTTGCCGTGGGCAACACACAGACAAATCTTTTGCCGAGCGCATTATGGGCACACGGCAAACGGAGGGAATCCGGTAGTGAACATCTCAACACCTTGGTACAACATGATGATCTCATAATTTTGTGAAAGTAGATATATTACAAACTTAAGGACATCACACGGAAAACCCTTGCTAGATAGTGTGCAGCACCTCTTATTAGTTAATCCTTCTGCGGTTCTTCTTGATCTACCCATTGGAGCCGGTTAATGGTGTGATGTCACCCATCTTTGTCATGCCCCTCACAAAATCCGAGAAGAATGCGCTCTGGCTATTAATGTATGATTGAACTTACCAAAGTTCCTCTAGCCTAGTTGGTTAGAGGGGCTGAGGTATGGTCCCAACCAGGAGACCCGGGTTTGATTCCTCGTTGGAGCGAATTTACGGGACTGGTTTAAAAAAATCCCCTCACCGGTGAAGTCAGGGTTCGGAGATTTTCTAAGCCGGGATTAGATTCCCTTCTCTTAATGAAAACCATGGGGCCATCTTAACCTCACCGGCTTAGTTTTTACGTATGATTGAACTTGTGCATCAGTGGTCCGCCATTGAAGAGCTCCTGGTTGGAGTGTAGAAGGCCCTTCTTGCAGACAAGGTTCTTGTAGTAGTTGTTCTCAAAGACTGTTGGGGATTGAAGGTCTAGAGGCGCCAAATTGTTGTCACCGGAACTTGAGGTTCTAAGGCAGCCTGATTGCCTTGTGCTTGCAAAGGTGCCATCGATGTTAGTGTCATTGTATACGTGGGCTCTTAAGTTGGTGCAACGTGCTTGGCTAATGGTGTGAGCTCCTGACCAAAGAGGGCAAGAGGCATTACACAAAGGGAAATGCTTAATGACGTAGATTACTATATATAGAGAAACATGCTGATCGAAATTAAGTTACAAATGGGGTGGTGGAGAAAATGAATTATTTACCGCTTAAATTAGCACATAAACTTTTGGAAGCATCTTAAACAACATATATACAGGCTGCTCTTGATTGTCTAAATTTGTAAAAAATAAAAAAAAAATAAAGGTATCTGATTCTAGGAATGAAGCGAAACAAAAGGAACCACATGTATGGTTTGTACCTAACTTGTATCTTGGTATATATGTGTATAATGTGCAAGTACTTTATGCACATGCTTTAGTATTTTGTCGAATTAGGTGGAAGACTGATCTTTCAGCCATCAAAAGTTCACTAAGTCGCTATCAAGTTAGAGGCAGGATTAGAAAACAAAATCTTTGGGCAAAGGATTTTCTACAAGAAACCCCTGCCGACAGTATATGGTATATCACCTTGTTTAGCTCTTTAAGAGCATCTCCAACAGGCTACCTAAACCCACTACCTATCCTATATTTGGGTAGTGGGGGTCAAAAACACCACTCCAACAGGTTACCTACTTGGCCCAACAAATTTGTTGGCTACCCAAATCCTCCCATTCTCTACCTATTGTTGTTGGGCCAACAAAGTAGCCCTGGGCATAAATAACCAAGAACCGAGAACCGAACCGAAATAACCGAAAACCGGAATCAAGAAATTCGGTTCCTATTTCTCAGGAACCGAAGTTACTCAATTATTTTGGTTCGATCCTTGGTTAACCAAGAGAACCCAAGTAAGCACACATTCAGCCCAACTTGGACCAAAAGCCCAAGAGATTTGGTGCAAAACAAACCCTAGCTTGCACTACTACTCCCACTCCCTCCGAGCCGCCCCCTCCCCACCTCTCCCATTCCCAACCGCCCCGCCCCGTCCTCGCCCCAGCCCTCAGACCTTAAAGCCGTCGGTGGGAGCTCACCTTGGTTGCATGCCGCCGCTCGCGGCGCGGGGCCGGAGCAGCGAAGCCGCGCGCCGCCACTCCCGCCGCGGGCATGGAAGATGCCACCGCTGGCAGAGGCGCGGAGCTCGCCTGGAGCCATGGCCGCCCGCCGCACGAGGCGTGGCCCGGGGGAGCTCGCGGGGGCTACATGCCGCCGCTCCCTGTCGTGGGGCTGGGGTTGCCCCCGTAGGCGGATCTCGCGAGGAACCACGGCCGTCCAGATCCGGCGTCAAGTGTCTCCTCCCCACCGGCCACAACACCCCTCCTCCCTTCCTCAAATCCGGCGGCAACTCCTCCCTCCCCCAACTACAACGGACGGCGGCTTTCACTCCGGTGAAGATGGGTGAAACAGTGGAGGCATGGATCTTTTTCTTGCATTTTTGGATTTGTATTTCCTGTGCTTGGGCAAATGTAAAACTGTGAATGTGATTCATTGTGGATTATCTTCAGTTAGTTCAGTTAGAACTGGAACCGAACCGAACTAACCGAGATCGAATTTGCTCGGTTCCCACTTCTGAAAATAACTGATCGGTTCCCATTTTCTGAGAACCGAATTTGTGTAAGAACTAAGTAACGGAACCGATCGGTTCGGTTAGAATTGAATGCCAGGGTGACAACAAAGGGGCAGCTAGGGTTCCGCTGCCGGAGCTCGGGACGGTGCGAGCACAGGCACGGGCAGGGGCGGGTATAGTTGGCCACCGTGCCGTGTCGGCCCGACACGCGGCACGGCACTGCGCCGTGCCGCGCCGTGCCATCGTGTCGGCCGTGCTATGGGCCAGGCCTTCAGCCCATGACATGACACATGGGCTGTTTACCCGTGCTGTGCCGCCCATGGGCCACAGCCAGTTTGGCCGTGCCGTGCCGGCCCATGGCACATCGACATTGTAAGCAGCAAACACTTCACCAAATTACCAAAAATTCACAATTCAAACTTAAGTGACAAACTGAGAAAAACTCAAAGAGACAACTTTGATGAAAATGATGAATAGATTATCAAAATGAGCTGTTTTGTGCAATGGTGCCTCATTAAAACCCTTTCTAGGTAAAACTCACCCTTGTGAGAAACCCTAGAAAGGGAAAAAGAGTACACCCAGCTCAAATGTTCAAAGTTTTGGTTCATCTAACCTATTACAATAGCCAACATAAGTGGCAAGTTGTTCAAGTGGCAAGGCAAATTTGAAAGTTCTATCCTATTACAAAGTTCTTGCACCAGACTTCTTGCACTTGTAGCAAAAGACTTCTTCCACCAAAAGACTTCTTGCACCAAGACACCAAAATGTGCCTGCAAAATTATAATCAATTTAAGAATCCATCCTCAAGCAATGTTATACAGAATTGAGTGACTGAGTTTTGAGACAAGTTCATTACCTGGGCAGTTTCCTTCTTTCACCTTCACCCAGCTCCAGGAGCTACAGCTGGAGTACTGCCGCTGCCGCTGCCGCTGCCTTCACCTTCATCCAGGTACAAGTTGTCGAACATCTCTTCCAGGTCGATTTCCTCAGGTGCATGTTGTTCCTTTCTTGCTGCTGGGTCCCAATCCTTCATGCAGGTGAGCATCTCCACATGCTCAGGCAACAAGCGCCGCCCTCGGTCTTCGAGTATCCTGGTTGTACAGCTGAAAATAGACTCCGAAGACACAGTAGATACAGGAACATACATGATATCGTGAGCCATTATCGATAAGATAGGATAGGTTAGCTTATGGTCACGCCACCACAATAGTATGTCAAAAGACTCCCCCCAATCCTTGATAGGATCGCTGTCCAAGTATGCTGACAGCTCATTATCAGCACAAGATGGAGAAGACATAGCAGGGGAATAGCCAGAGGATGCACCAGGACCAGCATAGATCTTTCCCCATGCCTGCTTCCTTTTACCAAGACTAGCATGAGGCATAGGAGGCCTTTCAGACCTAGCAGCACCAAATTTCTGTTCATACTTGTCAAACAATCTAGTCATTTCAGCTTTGACATCAGCATAGTAAACAGTATAAGAGGTACCAGTTAGTTTGTTCAGCAAGTAACTCAAGCACATTAGAGAAGCCTTTCAGCTTAGCTCTAGGATCTAGAATGAATGCATAAGAATATAACAGAGGAATTTTCTCCCAATACTTAAGGAACTTCATTTTCATTGGAATTGCAATACTTCTAAAGCCCTGATCATTTTCAGCATTATGCAAATGCTCAGCAAAGTCAAGGAGATGATGTATCATAAGTGGAGCAGTAGGATAGTAAACACCAGACAATGTAACAGTTGCCTCATAAAATACTTCAAGGAACTTCATAATCTGTTCAGCACAATACCAATGCTGGGGAGTCAACAATGCCTCACCATAATTTGACTCAAACCACACAGAAAACACTTCTTTATATGGCAGCAAATGCTTAAGCATCAGATAGGTGGAATTCCACCTAACATCCATATCCAAGCCAAACTTTCTAGGTCTCATACCTTGAGCAATACAGTAATTTTTAAACAATGCAATTCTTTGATTAGAGGAATTCAAAAAGTTTATTGCAGTCCTGAAATTTCCAAGATAAGGATTAAACCTCTTCAAGCCAGACTTAACAATCAGATTAATAATATGGCATGCACAGCGCTGATGCACAACCAACTACTTGACTTTGAGAGGATCATCACGAGTAGGAGCAGGATAAGAGCCCAGGTAACCAAAAAAGACAGGTTGCAAGATATCAAAAGCCTTAGAATTAGCTGAAGCATTATCAAGAGACACATCAAAGACCTTATCAATCAAACCAAACTCCTCAACAACAGAAGCAATTTTTTCAGCAATGTTTTCACCAGTATGTGATGCCTCAATCAGCCTAAAACCAATAACCTTCTTATGCAACTCCCAATCAACCCCAACATAATGAGCAACAACAGAAATATAATCCCCGTTAGCATTACCAGACCAGATATTAGAAGTTAAAGAAACAGATGAACAAGCAGGCAGTAAAGAATGCATAAGCAAAGCACGTTGTTCAGCAAACAACTTATGCATGTTCGTAGTAGTGGTCTGCCTAGAACACTTCTGGAATCTAGGATTATGAGCATTCTTAATGTAATCTTCCCAGGTCTGTGTGTCACCAATGCTTAATGGAAGATCCAGCCTAGCAATCAACCGACACAGTTCATTACAAGCACGAGAAGCATCATAAACCCAGTTATGCAACCCATCAGCATTCATAGCAAGCCTAGACTGGACCCTATGATCAGCAGGCTATTTTTTCCTACAAGCTATCATGTGCCTGTTCAAGGATCCAGTGCCAATCGAAGCTCTAGCAGCAAATCTCTTACCACATCGTTTACAGATTGCATGTGTTCTCACCTCATTTGCATCATAGACTGGCACGAAATCCTCCCAACAAGCAGAAGTGCGTTGTAACATCCAAAATTTTGCATTTTTTTCCAAAATAGATTCAAAGTAAATTGATTTGCATTTGTTGTGAGCATTAAAACATAGGGAAAGTAATTAAGGTTTTCACAAATTAAAATCTAACACCATAATAGAAACATTGTGTTGCATTCATGCTGATGCACTTGTCTTTGTATTGTTTGGAGTTTGCAAGTTTTGAATTTGAATTCAAAAGCTTTATTTGGAAAATGTATTTGAAAATCGAAATTGGGAAAATCATTTCTCACTTCTCTCTCTCCCTTTACTGCTTTGGCCCGCAGGCCACCTTCCTTCCCCCAGCCCAGTCCCTCACCCTTCTCCCTCTGTTGGGCCGACGCGAGCAGGCCGGCCCAGTCCCTCCCCCGCACCTCTCCTTCTCTCTCTCTGACGAAGATGCCCCACCGGTCAGTCTTCTTTTCACCGCTGACGAGTCTGTCCCACTTGTCAGTCCCCTCCTTCCTTCCCCTTTCTTCTTCTTTCCTTTTGCTCCCGCGCCGACGCGCTCTCGCGGCCGAATCCGAACCGGAGCAAGGAAATCCTCCCCTTCCCTAGCAGCACGGCACCGTAACGAGCAAGTCAAGCACCGCCGCCTTCCTTTCTCTCCCTCCCCCTCTTCTTTCCTTTCCCGGCCGCCGCCCTTTCCTTGCAGCCGAGACCCGATCCCGCGTCGAATCCTCCCCCTTTCCTTCCTGGTGGCGCACCGAGGCTATTTAAGCCGCTCCCGACGTCCTTCCGCCCTCACCTTGCGACCACGGGACAACCAGAGCAGTACCAGAGCCGCCGCAGCACCACGCGCCGCCGCAAACTAGCAGAGCCACCGCCGTCGTCGAATCCAACCCTGCCAAGCTTCTCCGTGCCAACCAGCCGTTCCCCAAGCCTCACAGCGAGGTATGCTAGGCCCCGGAGCCTCGCTCTCCCTTCCCGACCCCTCTGTTGCTTTGCGCCGCGTTTCCCGACCACACCGAGCCGCTGTGCCGCGCGGACCGCCCTTCATCGCGCGCAATCGACTCAACCGACTCCACCACCGTGTTCGCCGTGACGTCCTCTCTCTCTCACACACCTTTCCGCGCTAAGAATGGCGCACCAGACCGCCGGTTCGCTTTGCGCCGCCGCTCGCCGGCAATGGCGCCGCCGCGCCTCTGTTTCCGACCGCCGCGCGCCGCCCTTTTTCCCCTGTGTCTAATCTGGACCGTCAACTTTAGATCGGACGGTCAACCGAGCCCGATACCCCTTCGTCCGGCGATTTTGCAAAAGAGACCTCCCTCTTTTTAAAGACTGAACCCGCAGTCCCCTTTGGCGTATTCTGAGTTTCCGTCTCCTCTGTTGAGAAACGTATTTCCTTTTCAGTTTGATTTATTTCGAAAATAAAAAGAAAGCCTTAATTACACTTTTGCCACTCTTTTTCAATTGTTTAGAAACTGTTCATTTTAAATCCAAATCGCTCCGTTCAAGTTGCGTTAGATCCGTATTTTCTTGCTCTATCCAGTAGTACAGTTTTTATCTATGTTAATAACTTTTAAAAATCAAAGAAAATTATTTCCGTAATGTTTAATCTTGCTCTATTCAAAATCCTGTTTAAATCGTATCTTCTCCGTTATAGCTTCGTTTTTCGTGATTCAAGCGTCTTTGTGATCGTAGTGATACATAGATTTGTTTTATAAACTTTTCCTTTTGTTTTATTATGTTTGGTGTACTGTTCTAATCTATAGCTTTGTTTGTTTGCATGTTATGTCTCTGCGTGATTGCATGTGATGTGACGGTCGAGTACAGACGGTGAGCAGTACGTGGGAGATCAAGGGTTTTGCTTTGAGCAGGAGCAGCAGCAGGATCTCTTTGAGCAAGGCAAGTATTATATGGGATCTTCCTTGATGTCCTATTAATGAAGCTTTTCCAATAAAATCATATGCATGTGTCTAATACTGTCACCATAGGGTTTACCTAGACTTGTTTACCTTTATCCTTGAAATCCTATGGGTTATTGATGCATCTGGGTAGTTAATGCTAGTGCTTCACTTTTATAAGCATGATCTTTTAATCTTGATTAATGATTATATGAACTGTTGAAGTAAAACTTGACTTTTTAGCAACATGGACTTAGGACCCCTTTCTGTCAGCAAAAGCTGGGACATACAGTACAACCATGAGGGCTATATGGCTCTGGCTTTAGTTCAGTATTAGGGTCACTGTCTCGCATGCAACAGTTCACGAAAGTTGCCATTGACGAGCGGTTGCGGAGCGGCTGGTGTGGGGACCGCTGCGGGTGCGTACCACCGACGGGCTCCTATATACCCCTTGCCCGTGGATCAGTACTGTCTGGGGTATGTCAGCGAACCCCTTTGAAAGACTTCATCGTGTCCCCTGCCTGCTCACCTCGGTAGTGTTAAGGGAGTCATGATCCCGGGGCATTTGGGCAAACACGTCTCATGGGTAAAGTGTACACCTCTGCGCAGAGTTAAAAACTATCATGATAGCCGTACTCACGGTCACGAGCGGCCTGGAAAACTCACATAACTCTTTGGTTACTTGTATTTACCTTTATGAATCATTTTATTATGATATTATGTTACTTGTTCAGTTGTTTACTTGATCATGCAGTTTAACTTGGGGAATTAAGCATAACTTTGATCTATCACTTATAAAGCTTTGTTACAAATTAAAAATGCTTACCGCAGTGAACCAGTGTCATACTATTTGAGCCTCATGAACCCCATATATGCTTGTTGAGTACGAAAGTACTTACGCTTGTTTCTTTCTTTTCAATTCTTGTATAAAAATCCCGGATGGGTACCAGATTATCAGAGTTATGAGGAGTATTCAGAGGACTACTAGGTTTGGGGTCAACCAGTTGACGTCCCTGTGCTATGGAGCTTCGCGAGAGTTATCTTATTTCCGCTGTTTTGTAATAGACATTACTTAAATACTCATTCGCTATGTATTAAACACTTGTGATGGTACAATTTTGATAATTTGTCAGCTTATGTGTGTGACTGATCTCTGGGCACACATAAGATTATTGCATCCTGTTTTGTCTTTAAAACTGGGTGTGACATGCGCTTACCAAAGGAGGTACCATTTGTGTCCTCGGAGCCATCAACCTGACCATCGCCACCGCCGTCGACATTGATCGGCAGGGAGGCGTCCCTGACACTGATGCCGAACAGCGCAGCTGCGTCTTCGCGGATGTCATCGTCGTTCTTGATCTCCAGTTCCTCCACCTCCACGGGGTCCTCGGGGTGCTCGCCATCGGCGCGGTGGTGGTACTCATCCGCCGGCACTGGCATCGTCACCGCGGCCACAGGAGGGTGGGGATGCTGGTTCCGGCCCCTAACCGCAGCTCTAGCACCGTCCCTCGACGGTGGGCAGGGGCGCTTTGTCGCATTCGGCCTAGCCATCGTGCCTCCAGAGGAGGACGACGCAGCGTCAGGCACCAACCTGGGAAGAACAAGATTGAACAACAAGAACAAGCATTAGAAGATGCAGAAGAAGAAGAGGAAGAAGATGCATCAGAGAAGATGAAGAAGATGAAGATGCTAGGGTTAGGGTTTCCACTTACCTACGCCACCGGTGCCCAGTGCCGAAGAAGAGGCCAGGGAGCCAGCATCCAAGCACACCAGCAAGAGACAATGACGAGACAAGCCGTTAGATCGACGGCGAGCGGCACTGGAAGAATTGACAGGACAACAACTCACATGGTACAACGGAGGAGGAGGACTGGAGGAGGAGGAGGAGGAGGAGGGAAGGGAAGGGAGGTAGGAGAGGGAGAAGGAGTGGCCGGCAAGGTGTCGAGGTCACCGGAGCAGGGCCGGCGAGCTCAAGGAAAACGACAGCGGCAGATCGGATCGAGTTCGAGAGAGCGGAGGGGTGGAGCGAACGAGGCGAGGCGAGAGAGCGGCTGCGCGGAGGGGGGAAATGAATTAGGGTTAAGGTGGGGGGCGGTGCGGCTGGCCGGCTTATATATGGCGGCCGGATTGGCTGGACCAAAATAGCCATTGGGGGCGGTGGCGGCCTGGCGGCCGTGCCGACCACCGTGCCACTCCCCCGGTTGTGTCGTGCCCGTGCTGTGTCATGGGCCAGGCCGGTGGCCCATGCACTGCACTGGCCTTCGGGTCGTGCCAGCACGGGCACAGTAGCCGCCGTGCCGTGCCGCCCATGGGTCGTGCCGTAAGGCCGTGCCATGGGCCGTGCCGCCGGCCCATGGGCCGTCTGGAAATCTATGGAGGCGGGCGACTCGCGGGGACAGGGGAAAGGGGCAGGCCGGCAAGGGGGTGTTGTGTGGGCCAAAGAAGTTTAAATGGGCCATCTACTATAATCTTGACCGGCCCACGATGGCCCTTACCTTTCTTCAACCTCCGTCCAGCAGACTACTTCAGACGCCGCAGCCAGCTCGCCTCCGACCTCCAAATCACAACTCCGGCCAAACAAAAACTCCATGGGGGTGGAGATCAACTCCGGCGGTAGCTGTGGCAGCTGCCCCACCCTGCCGTATGGGGAGCTCCGCCTCTGTATACCAAGTGGTAATGGCCAGGAACAAATTTGGTCACAGCCTGACAATTCTGACTCTATGTATTTTGAAGCAGTGGAATGCGAGGATGTTTAGGGGAGCATGAAGACAAAACAGCTCTGTTCATCGAGTTTATAAAGACACATGTCAGTTGTGGTCTCTGGCGGGAGCGGTCTTCTTGAAGCCCCTTTTGGTTGCACAAATAAGTAGTATGTAATAAGACCATTATTTTTTCTTTTAACTCCCCGTGGCTTAGGCTGCAGGGGGTAGCGCTTCTCGCTCTTGTAGTGACTTTTGCTTCTTCTTCCTATTTAATACAAAGCTGGGCAACCAGATCTTTATTTCAAAAAAAAAATGTAACACTTAAAGTTAGGTTTTGCTATCAGAAAACACTGTTTACTTCATTGCCTTACTACTTTTATTGTTCACCAGATGATCTTGATGCTTTCTAAATTTCTCGTCATATTAGAAATATGTTTAAGTTAATAAATATGAGTGGACTTACTTTTTTGCAAATTTATGGCAAAGGCACAAACTTTTTAGGTTTCAACTTACATGTCACTGCTCTTAGATATTGCTACTGCATTTCTGGACTTGTGCAGAAATATCACCTCCCTGTCATGTTCAAGCAAAAATATGAAGTAAGATAAGACAAAAGGGCACCATTAAAACTGCTCCATTTTTAGACTTGTGCATGTAGAAACAACGCCTTTGCGCCAATGGAGACCGGGCCGTCAGGTTGCCTAATATTTCAACATCCAAAAGAATCATCATACAACGAGCGAGGTAGGTATATAGAGAACATACTCCCCTCCGTCCCATTGAAAATGTCGTTTTTGACTTTTGGCTATCATGTTTGACCATTCATTTTATTGAATTTTTTTTGCAAATCATAAAATAAATAAATAAATATTAAAGTATTTCTAATGAAAAAATACGTCATAACAAAATAAATATTATTTATAAAAAAATTGAATAAGATGAGTGGTCCAACAAGATGGCATGGAGTCTAAAATGACACTTTCAATGGGACGGAGGGAGTATGTGTCTGGTTAAACATCATAGTAGCATACAAGGTTATTATTTGTCAATACCGTACAAGCTAGTACACGCTCAGCACATATTACTGCTTGTACTCACACACACATCATTATTATATGTATTATTAACACATATAACAGATCGAAACTAAATAAAGGACATCATCTGTCTGTCTATCCATACAGCATAGTGATGATCACAGGGCCGGGATGCATGGCATGCATTCATGCATGCAGTTAGTGGCCGGTACCTAGTTATGGCTCCTTGGGAATGTCTATCTTTTTGGGACCGTGCTTAGGCTTGGCGATAAGAATAACCAGCCAGCCGGCAAACCACCTGGGCTGCACCTTGCTACCGTCGTAGCCGGGAGGCAGCGCCAGTGGGACGTTGAGCTTACTCGCCTCGGTCTCGTCGTTGGTGTCACCCGTGTACTTGATCACCAGGTGCGTCTGGTCCGTCGTTGTGCCAACCTCCACCTTATCTTTGGCCGACTCTCCCACCCTCAACTTGAGGATGACCAGGTCCTCGTCTCCCATCACATTCCAGTCTTCGCCCGCTGACGCTGATTTGGGAGCGTTTTGCAGAGCTAGGTTTCCAAAAAAAAATCATTATAAATTTATCGATCGATAAATAAATGAACTTGAATCGGCTTCAGAAATATCTATCACCAGCTTCGTACAGCTTACCACTGGGTTGGATGTCGTACTTGTACTTGTTATCACCCTGCGCGTGGCACACGAAGAGAGGAGCCCGGCGGGACTCCTTGCGTGAGGCCCAACGCAGAGCCGCTACAGACGACGCTACCGCCGCCGGCGGTGGCAGTTGTTTGCGGAGCTGCAGCGTGGCGGTGGCGGCGGCTGGTGGAGAGAACTTTGGTCCCGGCGCCGGCACCCGGCTAAGGAGAGTGTAGGAGCTCAACATCGCCATCTTGCTTAGCTATCACCGCTAGTGCTAGCTTAGCTACAAGACGACGGTGTGTGTGTGCGTGTTTCACTTATTTGCATTGCATATTTATAGAGGACGTGTGGGATAGCTTTAATTTGCTTCGCCAGCCAGTTCAGAATATATACTTAGTGAACTGAACAAGCTGCTTGCTTTTATTTATAAAAGTATGCAAAGCATATGTGATGGGTACCTTTGCTTGCTCTGACGGTTCGGAATAATGTTAGTTTAGTGAACTACTGAAGAAGCAGCAGATTTTTGTTGTAATAGTATGAGCGGCAATAAGTACACACCATGTTGCCGTTCTAATACATGTGGCGTAGAGGAGTAATAATTTTATCATGCCGTGCAGGTATGACGAGAAAGGCGGCAAGAGTTTTGCCAGATTTTTATTAGACGATGGAAAAAGAAAACAGAAATACAAAGCAAGTACGAAAGGGAGAACAGGCCACCAAGAAGACGCAGCCCCCCGGCTGCCCCCTCGACCTGATCCCTCTGACCCAAGAACTGACACGATTACCTGAACTAGTGTAACTCTTGAGTCTGCGAGTGTTAAGCCATCTGAACCAACACGCATCACTACTGAAAATAGCAACATCGCCGAGGGCCGGATTTCGGGCACTCGGCAAAGCCTTTCTTTGCTAAGGGCCGCCCTCGGCGAATGGGCTTTTTGCCGAGAGCGGAACCCTCGGCAAAGAATGGCCCTCGGCAACGGCCCACCTTTGCCGAGGGCCGGACCCTCGGCACAGTACCGGCTCTCGGCGACCTCGGGCGAGCGTGACGGCGGCACCGGCTGCGCCTTTGCTGAGGGCACGGAGTTAAGCCCTCGGTAAAGATTTTTCTATTTATTTTTATTTTTTATTTCTGAGAAACGTTTGCCTAGGGTCGAAAATCCAGCCCTCGGCAAATCCGGCCTTTGCCGAGGGTCTAAATGGGCCCTCCGCACAGATTTTCTTTTTTTTTTTGTTTTGAGCCAATTTTTTTTTGTGCCACACATACATTATTTAGAACTACATGTCAAAGTTTGGTTCGTTTTTGAATCATTTTGCTATATTTGTAGAATTGTTTTGTTTTCGTTCAATTTTTCAACAAAATTCAAATTTGAACTGCAGGTGCAGTAAATAATATTATTTAATGATTGTAAAATTGACATTCATGATGTTTAGTACATTTTCTAGCCTTAGCTAGAAAGGCACATGAAATATCAAACATCTTGGCCTCGAAACATGTCGAGCAACTTGCGGGAAAAGTATTTTTTAATTATATAAAATGCAAACAAAGTCCGAAAATCACGAAACTTGCCGAGGTGTCATGTTATCACATGTGGAGGCTATGATAAAAATTTGGAAATGTTTGGAGTATGTGGAAATGTCCGGCGCGTAAAATCCACACACCTCACACATGCGATAACATTGTAACACATGTGGAGATGTGTGGGTTTTAGACATTTTACGTGACAACTTGTTCCAAACCTGCTCATTTTTTACCACCGCCTACACATGTGCTAACATGACACCTCGACAATTTTTGTAATTTTCAGACTTCGTTTGCATTTTAAATAATTAAAAATTACTTTTTCGCCAATTTCCTCATCATTTTATGCGAACCGGATGCTCGAAATTTGACGCGATTTTGTGCATAGGGACTAAACATACACAAAAGACCATGAATAACATTTTTCATAGCACAAATTTTCATTATTGCATGCACCTGCAGTTCAAATTTGAAATATTCAAAGAAAATCAACAAAAAGAAATAAATGAATAAAAACTATATGAAAAAGTCAAAATTGATCCAAATTTGAAAATTGAGTTTAAAATAATGTATTGTAGCGGGAAAAAAATTGACTCAAAATTAAAAAAAAATTTGCCGAGGGCCTGGTCTTGACCCTCGGCAAAGAAATTTGAAAAAAAAAACTCTTTACCGAGGGCCTGGTGGCCCTCGGCAAAGAATTTGAGCGGGATGGCGCCGGTGGCGAAAATAATAAAAAAAAACTCTTTGCCGAGGGCCTTGGATCTGGGCCCTCGGCAAAGGAATTAAATAAAAAAAATAAAAAAAACTCTTTGCCGAGGGCTCTGGATCTGGGCCCTCGGCAAAGAGCCTCGCCATATAAAAGTAAAACGGCCGGGCGGGCACGAGCCTTATCCCAAGCCGTGCCCGCCCGCCGCCGCCGCCGCCGCCGCCGCGCACGCCGCCGCCACCGCCCGCCCGCACACCGCCGCCCCGCCGTACAGGTAATGTGTGCTCTGTAGAACTTAAAAATGTTTGTATATGATTGTTTGGTAATGGCATTTCTATCTGTTAAATTTACCAATATCGTCTAGCAATTAAAAAAAAATCTTAATACGCTGGAGAAAGTGTTGAAATGTTTGTGCATGGTAGATAAAATCCACAGATTGTTAGTTGTATATAGGAGTAGCCTTTTGCATCACCCTCTAAAAGACTTCGAGCAATATCAACTGAACTGCAGTAGAATACAACTGTACAAGTCATACAAAATTCCACATGTATATGAATATATTATATATGATTGTTTGGTAATGGTAATGGCATTTTTGTTCTAGTTGATAAATTTACCAATATCCTCTTAAAAAAATCTTAATACGCTAGAGAAGAAGTTCGCAGCCGTTCGTGTTAAAGGTACTAGAATAAACTAGCATATGATGGTTCATTTAAAAAAACTTTTATAAAAAGAGAACAGAGGCACGTTATTTGCAGTGAAGCTTCACACTTTCACCACAGCCCTTTATCAGCAGCACAAAATGGGTACTCATACCATTTTCTGAACACTGCTCCGGGTTTATTTGCGGTGAAGCTTCGTCACACTCTCACTACTACTACACCCCCTGCTACTAGTAGAGGCAACTTGTAATAAGAGAGACCCTACTAATCTACGGAGATCATTAACACTCTTTGACATTTTTTGCTATTAGAGGCAACTTCTATACTAAGAGAAATCCTACTAACCTCCGCGATCTTGACATTTTCGTAGAATCTAGTTTAGCTCTCTTGCAAGGATAATCAATATGGTAAGCATGCTAGTCAACTCAATATTTGATGGTACATGCATGATATTTACCAACATGGTCAGTACATTCCTTGGGAGTTTAGAGGCTGGTACATTTCACATTCTACATATATGGTGCCATTTTTTGATGTGGATGACCTTCGAGCCTCCCATTGTTGATGTGTCGGCCTTCGTGCCGTGAATGTGGGTGTCGGCCATTGAGTTGATTTTTTTTGCAGGTTTTGGGAATCTCACCGTACAGGGGAGGTTCTGCCAAAATTTTTAACTTATACTGTTGTTTTCTTCTTTGGCAGAGCAGAGGCCGTTGGAGGAGCTCCGGAGGAGCCGATCGTCTACGTCGGCGCTGGGGGTCTGCCTGCACCGCCCCGACTCTCCACTGCCCCAACTCGCCACTGCCCCGCTACCCTATCTCCAGCGCCACCTTAGGTATAAACAACCTCTACTCCTGTATCTTTGTCGTAGACTACGTAAACCAGTTAGGCGTCTCCCGTCTGAAAGAGATACGGTCGAAGGCATGCAGATCACTGTGTGTATCCGACCGTATCTATTTTAGATTGTCCACGTTTTTTGGACAGCCCGCGTATGCGTAGATGAGGTCAGTTTCCGTGCTCCGCTCCGATCCGAGCCAGAATTTCGGCAGCACCTCCCCATTGTTCTCCGAATACACAAACTCCTTTGCAGGACGTGTATTGGGAGAACAGCGGGGAGGTGATGTCGATATTCTGGCTCGGATCGGAGCGGAGCATGAAAACTGACCTCATCTACGCATACGCGGGTGGGATTAGGACCTATCCTCGCCTATTAGACAGTAGGAACACCGGCTAGGTGTAGTTGATGGTCACATTACTCGGTGATGTATTTGTCAAAGGATGGAGGACCGTCAGTGGATGTACACGGGGCGAAGAAGCCGAAATGATTACGACGTAGATTGGGTGAAGAGGACAGATGACTTCTTGAAACATGCATTTGGCGAGGGTGTAGCTAAAGGGCATTCTCTAGTTTGGTGTCCGTGCAGCCACTGTGACAACAGGAGAAGGGTGGACAAGCAGACCATGGGTAAACATCTTGTGTACCATGGTTATACGTCGGGCTACCACCGGTGGATCTACCATGGTGAAGCCTATCGTATCAGAGAGGAGGTGGTGAGACCACGTCTCGAGCCTTTTGATGATGATGCTAGGGTAGCAGACATGCTAGATGACACTCACCAAGCTCAGTTCGCTGAAGGACGTGACAAGGAGGATATGGAGGCAAACGTAGAAGCCTTCTACAAAATGTTGGACTCGGCGTCTAAACCCCCTCACGAGCATACAAATATTTCTCAGCTGGATGCCATTGGGCGTGTGATGGGGCTGAAGGCCGAGTTAAACCTGAGTCGAGAAGGCTTCGATAAGATGTTGACTGTGTTTGGCACCATGCTATCGAAGAACCACATTCTGCCCCCCAACTTGTACGAGTCAGAAAAACTCCTTCGTGCGCTCAAGATGCCATATGATAAGATACATTGTTGTCCGAAAGGGTGCGTCTTATTTTGGAAAGAACACGAGCATGCAAAGTATTGTCCAAAGTGTTGATCCTCCAGATACCTGGAGGTAGTATCTGGTGATGGCCAAAAGGTGCAGCTTACGATCCCCGTGGGAGTCTTACGTCACCTTCCTTTCATGGCGAGGATCCAACGACTTTTCATGACCGAGGAAACTGCGAAACAAATGACATGGCACAAGAATGGCAAGCGGTACAATCCGAACAAGATGGTTCATCCATCCGATGCTGAAGCATGGCAGTACTTTAATGATCGACATCCTGAGAAAGCAGCTGAGGCTCGGAATGTACGTGTCGCTTTCGCAACAGATGGATTCAATCCTTATGGATTGATGTCTTCCCCATACACATGTTGGTCTGTGTTCACTATCCCTCTCAACCTCCCCCCTGGCATCGCCTTCCAACGACAGAACATATTTTTGTCGTTGATAATTCCTGGACACCCAGGAAGTAATATGGGAGTGTTCATGGAGCCTCTGATTGATGAATTGATAAAAGCTTGGGAAGGGGTATGGACATACGACCGAGCTACAAGGTCAAGCTTCAAAATGTACGTTTGGTATCACTACTCTTTGCATGATTTCCTGGCGTACGGGTTATTCTGCGCCTGGTGTGTTCACGGGAAGTTCCCGTGCCCACTATGCAAGGAGGCTGTGAGGTTTATTTGGTTGAAGAAGGGTGGCAAGTATTCGTCATTCGACAAGCATCGTCAATTCCTCCCTTCTGAACATCCATTCAGACAAGACATCAAGAACTTTACAAAAGGTCTTGCAGTGACAGACCCTAAACCCCACATCAGGAGTGGTGCCGAGGTTCATGCTCACATAGATGCTCTCGTGCCCAACGAAGGAGGTGGTTTTGTGGGTTATGGTGAGGAACATATGTGGACTCATAAGTCCGGCTTGACCAGGCTTCCCTATTTCGATGACCTTCTTCTGCCACATAACATTGATGTAATGCACACCGAAAAGAATATCGCCGAGGCACTTTGGGGAACTCTCATGAACAAAGAGAAATCTAAGGACAATGTTAAGGCTATAGTGGACCTGGCGACATTGTGCGATAGGAAAAAACAAGAGATGCAACCTCCTAGTGGTCGAAACAAGAAGTGGAAAAAGCCTAAGGTGGATTTCGTCTTGAAAATAGATGCCAGGAGGGAAGTACTTCAATGGATCAAGAACTTGATGTTCCCAGATGGCTATGCCGCTAATCTGAGCAGGGGAGTGAACTTAGGCACTTTGCGAGTCAACGGGATGAAGAGTCATGACTACCATATATGGATTGAGCGGCTTCTCCCTACAATGGTCCGAGGCTACATCCCTGAGCATGTCTGGAAAGTATTAGCAGAGTTGAGCTATTTCTTCCGCCTGCTGTGTGCTAAGGAGATATCTCGAAACGTCGCTATAGAATTGGAAAAGGTGGCACCTGTGTTGGTCTGTAAGCTGGAGAAGATCTTCCCACCCGCTTTTTCTTGCCGATGCAGCATCTAATCGTGCACCTTCCCACTGAAGTACGTTTGGGGGGGTCTGTGCAGTTTCGTTGGTGCTTTCCAGTCGAGAGAGGACTAAAGACTGTTTGCAAGAAATGTACAAATAAAGCCAGAATTGAGGCTTCCGTTGCAGAGGCATACCTGCGGGAGGAGGTGGCAAACTTCACAACACTGTACTACAAGCTGAACCTTCCTAGCAATCATAATCCACTCCCTCGTTACAATGCTAACGAAAATGAATCTACCCTCAGCCTTTTCCAAGGACAACTTGGTAGCGCAAGTGGATCGACCGTTATGATCTTGACAAATAAAGAGTGGCGCAATATCATGCTATACGTGTTGAACAACCTTACGAAGGTGCAACCGTTCATCAAGTTAGTTCTCAATGATCTTGTTTCAATATGTCGTTACTATTCTACGTCCAACCCTATTGATTCTCGCTCCAACAGGGAATTTGTTCGTGAATCCTGGCATGAACCTAGGGATCCTACCCCGCAGGAACAAGACACCCTTCTATCGCGGGGCGCGAGAGCGGATTGGCCTAATTTCATTTCTTGGCTTAAACGAAAGGTAATGTCCAATTTAGCTTGTACATTCGATATTCGAATATAATGATCTATCATGTTTGAGCTTGCAGGCCCAGACCGATTCGTCCATGAGTGATGAGTTGAAACAAGTTGCGAACGTCTGCCAAGCTAGGGTGAAGTCATTTACTGGATATGACGTGAATGGTTATCGTTTCCACACAACAAGATACGAGCAAACCCGGCCCAATCGGAAAACCACAAATAGCGGAGTTTGTACGCCTGGCACTGATGGCCTCGACTACCATGGAAGAGTTGAGGATATGTACCAACTAGAATTTGATGGTGACAAACCTCTTAAACCTATCATGTTCAAATGCCACTGGTTCAATCCTCGCGAAACGAAGTTGACCCCTCATCTTGGGCTAGTCGAGGTGCGAGAAGATTTCGTTTATCCAGGAAAAGACATCTACATTGTGGCTCAACAGGCCGTGCAGGTGTATTACACCAGATATGCCAACCAAGCCAAACAGGAGCTTCAGGGTTGGGCTATTGTGCACCAGGTTTCTCCACACGGCAAACTACCAACCCCTAACGATGACGATTACAACTTTAACACAAACACATATGATGGAGAGTTCTATCAGGAAGATGGGCTACCGGGGACGCTTTAGATAGTCCTACCCAAGGCTCTCGAAATGGAAGTAGACAACGAAACAGTTGATGACGAGGACGATGGAGATGTGGTGCAAAATGCCAAGGACATACAAATGCTTGAGCGATTACTTGTAGCAAGTGACGAGGACAATAACATAGAACCTTCGGATAGTGTTGCCTATTTGGATAATGTTGACAGTGATGACGAGACCTATAATCCCAATCATGAAGATTATTCGTAATACATGTAATACTATGTCTTGTTTATTTATTTTCATTTATGTTTTGTTTATTTATTTTCAGTCTCTAATATGTGTACTAACAAGTCTTGTTCATTCTTCGTGTGTGCAGGTGATTGATCAAAGATGGCGAGCAACCGGCCACGACGTGACACACCCTCGGCTTACGCGAGGAGGCCGCGGGAGGAGGGGGATGCAGACGAGGGACAGCTGCAGGAGGCAGCGGGAGGAGGGGGAGCCAGATGAGGGACTGCTGTAGGAGGTCGCGGGAGGAGGGGGAGGCAGACGAGGGACAGCGGTAGGAGCAGGGTGCGGCGCCTGAGGACGAGGGAGGCGAGGCGTCGGGTGTCTACCAGCGAGGCCCAGTGAGGCTCCCTTCATTTCCACTTACTCAAAACCGTCCAGTGCTTCGCCCTGTGCCGCCCAAGTAAGTAAATATAAATGATATCACAACTACTTCATATGATACTTGTGCAGGGCTTGGGAGGTGTTGTCGGGTACTCCTCTGTGCTCTCCCGTGACCGTCTTGGGTGTGTTGTGTCGGAAGTGGTTCCCCGGCATTGTGGAGTTGTCGTTGGGGGCCCGAGAGCCGACCTACACGTGGGACAGGTACGCCCTGGGCGAGGACGACCAGTACCGAAACAAGCAGGAGCGGATACTTGTTGAGTTTTGGGTAAGTTCCTCTCGCACAACATTAATCAATCCTTCACATTGAATTCTATTTTTTTAAATAACGATTGGATATATCGTCTTGTATGCAGATGTTTTTCAGGGCCGAAGAAGGAACCGAGGGCCTGGCTGATCGTGTGGCGCATGCAGCCTGTAGGAAGTATGTCACCGACATGTTCCACGAGGCACGCGTCCAGGCCCACATAGACTACTACGCGTCGGCCCGTAGAATGACAGTCACCAAGACGGAGGCTCGACAGATGACGCTGACCCAGGAGCAGTACCTTGAGGTAGATGAATAACATTGATATTGTTTCGTTTTCGAATTAAATATGTTCAATTTCATCTTCATATATGTCAAACACTCGTTGACTTGTAGGTGATTCCCTGGTGGTGCCGAGCGCATGCCGACGCCTGGACGATGATCGTGGCCAGGTGATTCACGCCGGCCTACATAGTGAAGCACGAGTCTCAGCAGGCACTGCGTATGCTCAGGCCAGCTGCCAGTCACCATCAAGGCAGCAGGAGTCTCCCCGGATTCAAATCGGCATATGTAAGTGATTTTTCTTCTATTTAGTTTCTCGCTTAACATATGCCTGATTGCTCACCACCTGTCGCCTTTCTCACAGGAGGCTGCGCACCCGGACGAGGAGGTCTCGTTGTTCACGGCGTGGGCTATGTCCCACCAGACCAGGGTGGCCGGCAACGTCACCTGGGACCCGGCTGCCCCTCGCGAGGCATACTCCGACCCCAACGTGTACACTAAAGTTCAAGAGTACACGTCGGCGGTACAGCAGCGGCACGGGCCAGAGTATGACGTCCGCACCGAGCCCATGGATGCCGAGGCCATCATGAGGCTCGGTGGCGGCAGGAAGCACGGCCGGGCGTGGATTGCGAACGCCGCCATCGACCCCACCACTGTTCCCACTCTGAGCCAGCTCCGAGCACAGAGCACGAGCTCTAGCCAACCCATACACTCACGGCCTACTCCGACACTGCAGCGGGTCGATGCGCTCGAGGTAATTCTTGTTTTACTCGTCGTAAATTAATATTCTCACACTTGAGTTAGATTTGCATTACTGAAATATTGGAGTGCAATATTGCAGGCCCGGAACATCGAGTAGACGGCGCAGATCACGGCTGTCACTGCTCGGTTGGAGGCTGAGCAGGCCGCTCGGGAGGCCCAGGAGGTCAGGATTGCAGAAAGGAGGTCAGGATTGCAGAAATGATGCAAATCATGCAAGCTCTTGGGCAGAAGACGGGTGTGCCTGTGCAGATGTTAGCTCCTCCGCCTCAGGTGCCGCATGCGTTTGCAGCTACTCTTGTAAGTGTCAAAGTTCACTTCTCGCTTGTATGACATAGAAACCCAGACAACACTAGCTACTGATTTGCTTGTATGACATAGAAACCCAGACAACACTAGCTATAAAAAATTTGATAGGTTTCTGTCTAAATACTAAAACTGTAGTCCTAGAATAATTACTGCAACCTCACATAAGCATCTAATTGTTTGTGCAGCCTCAGTCGGCGGGTTCAAATAACCCCCCTCGTGCGTCACCTGATACCGAAGGCTTCGTTACACCACTCTCGACGCAGAGGCCAGATGGTTGGGGAGGTTGGTGAGTTGTCGTGGACTTCGATTGTGGACTTGTGGACTTGATTGTCGTCGGACTTGTGGAATTGTTGGATTTGGACTTGTGATGATACATGTGATGATCTATGTGATATTTGTGAGATATATGCAATATTTGTGAGATATTACTGTTGTTGAATATATATATATATATATATATATATATATATATATATATATATATATATTATATATATATATATATATTGTCTGGATGGAAAGCAAGAAACAGAAAAAATACTGCAAAATTTCTCTGGTCTTTGCCGAGGGCCTTGGTCATAGCCCTCGGCCAAGAAATTCCAAAAAAAAATAAAAAATAGGTCTTTGTCGAAGGCCTTGACCATAGCCCTCGGCAAAGAAATTCCCAAACAAAAAAAGTCTTTGTCGAGGGTCATGCGGGCAGCCCTCGGTAAAGATTTTTTCAAAAAATAAAAATAAAAATTCTTTGCTGAGGGTCTGTCTCTCAGCCCTCGACAAAGACGCCATGGAAAACAACCATCCACCTAACGGCTACTTTTCTTTGCCGAGGGCCGCCGTTAGCCCTCGGCAACGGCTTTGCTGAGTGCCTGATAAAAGGCCCTCGGCAAAAGACTCCTTTGCCGACGATTTTTTTTTCGAGAGTTCGTTACCGAGGGTGGCCCTCGGCAAAGCCTTCGCCGAGGGCTTAAGGGCGTTTGCCGAGGGCTTTAGGCCCTCGGCAAAGAGCCTGCGTGCAGTAGTGTTTATAAAAAAATAAGTAGGGATTTCCCCTGCTGACTTCGGTCAAAAAAAAGTTAAACTTTGTGTCAAATAAGAAAGGTGGAAAAATTTGAGTTCAAAAAAAATATCTTTTCAATGTCAAATAACGAATTTTCCCTATGCATGTTAATATTTCCGTATACTTGGGAATTCAATCTCCGGGACATTGTCATCTACTTTTGTACGTTACCTGCTGGGTTGTAGAAACATGCTACTATATAAAAGCTTCATTTTTTTGCACACACCTATATGGTAATTTCAGTCCAATTTATTTCTAAGAATAGGCTAGTACATTTTTTTTCTGTTTCTAATTAATTTAGGTCTACATGTGAGTGTCACACCCAATTTTAAGGATAAAATTGAATATGAATAACTCATGTGTGTCCAGAGATCAATCACACACATAAGCCGACAAATCTTTAAATAGTACCATCACTGAGTGCTTATTACATAACGAATAATATTTAAATAACATAACAGCGGAATATAAAGATAACTCTCGCGACGAAGCTTCACTTCACAGGGAACGCCGACTGGTTGACCACTAGTCTAGTACTCCTCACGGTAGTCTTCATAGCCATCTGAAGGGGTTGAGAAAGCAAGAGTGAGCACTTACGTACTCATAGAGTTATGAAGCTCAAAAGGTTGACACTGTCTGTACTACGGTTGCTTTTAACTTGGTCAAGTTTTACCAACACTTAGCTTCAATTATGCATAACCCACTTGATATCCACATGATAAGAGTAGAACAAACCACATTAATAATTAAACAACATGATCATCTACACTGTGAGTTTTCCAGGTTGTTCGTGACCGTGAGCACGGCTATCATGATAGATTTACACTCTGCAGAGGTTATACACTTTACCCACAAGCCATGTTACCCTTATGTCCGGGTTTATAACTCCCATAACACTTCCAAGGTGAGTGGGCAGGGAACACTATGAAGTCTTTCAAAAGCTCTTTCCAACATGTAGCGGACCCTACGAGCCCAATGCAAAGGGGAATATGGGACACCCCGATGGTACCACCCGCAGCGGTCCCCACACAAGCTATACCCCATAACCAGCTCGGCAAAGGTGCCTTTCACGAACCACAAACATGCTAGTCCAAACTTCATACTTAACTAAAGCCAGAGCCATATAGCACTCGTGGTTATATTAGAAATCCCAATTTTTGCCCTACAGTGGGGTCCTATTCCATGTTGCTACAAAAACAAATTTTATCTCATCGTTGCATATATCATTAGTCAAGATTCATATCAAGATCCATTATTGTAAAGCATAACAAAGCTACCCATATGCATATAAACCCATGGTGACAAGGTATAGGATAACAAAGCTATGGTATAGATCTAATAGGAATCAAATTAGACACATGCAATAATGGCTAGTTTGAATTATGGTGAATAGGTAACAAGAATGATCCCATGTAAAACTTGCCTCGATCCCAAAGCTCTTGGTGATCCTGAACTGCTGCAAAGAACTCTTGGTCAACGAAGATCTCACCGGCTGTACTCGATCAACATCACCACGCAATCATCCGAACAATCATACACGAAGCAAATAAGACATGATCAGAACATTACACCATAACCAATAAAGAGACTTTGAAAAGGTTATAAAACAGATCTATACTTTACTACGATCACAAAGACACGAGAATCACGCTAATCGGATCTAAAACAAAAAAGTTATAAATTAAACGGGATTTTGAAAAGGGCAGGATTAAGGCTTTAGCAAAGTAATTTTCCTTAATTTTCAAAAGTAATTAACATAGATGAAATCTATACTACTGGATAGAGCATGAAAATACGGATCTAACGTAACTTGAACGGATCGATTTGGATTTAAAACGTGCAAAATATAAGCATTTGAAATCGGTGGCAAAAATGTAATTAGGGTTTTATTTTAAAATCGAATTAATTCAGATCTGGAAAAGGGAATACGTTTTCCCGAAGAGGAAACGTATAGATCAAAGGCGCCTTCAGGACCGCGGGTTGAGAGGGGGAAATCCCGAGGGCTCTTTAGCATATTTGCCACGCGAAGGGGTACGGGGGATTCTGATCCGTTAGATCAGAGATGGATGGTGGAGATTAGAAGGGGGAAGGATCCGGCGGCGGTTCTTCACCGGATCAGAGCGGCGCGAGCTCGATTGGGCACTGCAGTGCCCCGTTTTCAAAACCAAGCACATCGGGAAGTCGAGGATGACGCCGCGAACTCGTCTAGGACATTGGCGAGGCTCGGGGATGGACGAGAGACGCCGCCGACGTAGCACAGCGGCGGCGGACGCGCTACGCACGGCGGTGAGGGCTCGGACGGTCTAATCCGACCGGGAAACTGCTCGGGAAGCAAGCGGGGAGCACGGCGAACCTATCCCGGGCACTAGCAAAGCTTGACCGGGACGGAGGAGGGCCGTCGACGGAAGGCCGCGGCGGCGGATCCTCGGCGCACGGCAATCCGACGATTCAGAGCGCAAAAGAGAGGGAGAAGAGGGAGATGGCGCGTTCGGCACTTACGCGAAGGTGTTGCGATGCTAGGCGAAGAGCGTGGAGCAGCCGGCGGTGCGGAACGTCGACTCGATGGCGGAGCAGAGCGGCGACAACGGCGGCGCTGCTTCTGTGCGTGCGAAGCGGTGCGAGGCGATGGAAAGCAAGGGCGTGGGGGCGGTGCTATTTAAGGGAGCGAGGGACAGAGTCCTGTGCGGAGACGAGCGCGGGGTGGCGGTTACTGGACGCGGCGTCGACGCGGCGTCGCGGCGCGGACAGTGTCCGGGTCGGACACGGGGAGGAGAGGGGAGGAGATGACAGGCGGGACCGCTTCGTCAGAGAAACAGAGAGAGAGGAGGGCGGCGCCGACAGGCGGGCCCCGGTTGTCAAGGAGAGAGAGAGGGAGAGGAGGCCGCGGCCGCGGACTGGGCCGTGGTGCAGGGCAGGCCGGCCCATGCGGATAGAAAGGAGGGGGAGAAGGGAGAGCAGGCCGCGGGCTTCTCGGGCCAGAAAGGAGAAAGAACAGGTTTTCCTTTTCATTTTTATTTGATTTTGCAAATACTTTTCCAATTTGATTTTTAAACTGGTTTTGAAATGTATTTTCTAGGGTTTTGAAAACCAAGCCACCCAATAAAAATGCAGGGACATGAGATGCATCACAACATGTTGGACCTAGCATGGTATTTAGTTTTATTTATTTAATTAATTCTATGCTTCACAAAAATACTTAAGTTAAATCAAATTTAACTCAAATTCAAATCTATTTTACTATTCAAATTTTAGGGTGTTACAGTGAGAAGAACAATGCTTCGCACAAGTTTACACGGCTAGGTTTCTAGCAGGAAAGGAGCGTGCGTGCGTCGCCTTGTTAAGATAGTAAAATCAACCGAGACTGCGTGACTGTGAGCTGATGCATGCTTGACCTCTGCAATTGCCGCTGCATGCTTTCAAACACAATTTTTCGGGCAAATAAGCACATTATTAAACTTGAAGCCGCCGACTCTTTTTCTCAACAAAATTATGCCCATAGGATCTCACACATTAACGTACTATAGTGACAGTTTTTACTGATACACCACTAATGGAAAGCAAGAAACAAGACTGCAGTAAAAGAGTGCTCTTTGTTCCATGACCATGCATGGCATTCATCTCAACAACCGCAAAGGCAGAGCACCAAATAGATGGTAGAGTTGCTCCTAATATTATAGTCCATCAGGGTGCGATCGCCCTCCAACTGCGTGCCAGCAAATATGAGGCGTTGCTGTTTGGGGCGAGATCCATCGTTCTCATAGATCTTCATCTTGACATCATCAATGGTATCCGAGCTCTGGACATCAAGAGCCATGGGAGTTCCACCATTTAGCCTAGTCACAAAGATCTTCATCGTTCCTCTTGGATATGGGAGGAGGACAAGGAGAACAGTGGACTCCTTGCAAATGTTGTGGTCCGCCAATGTGCGGTTGTCATCTAACTGTTTGTTGGCAAAGATGAGGCACTGCTTATCCACGGGAAATCCCTCCATATCTTCAATCTTGACCTTCACATTGCTAATAGTATCCGAGCTATCAACCTCAAGAGTGATGGTCCTGCCTGCTAGCGTCTCCATTACATAGATTTGCATCGTCTCTTGGAGGTCAAGCATGGATTGATGTTGGATGCCATAATCAGCCAGCGTAAGGTTGTCCTCTAGCTGCACTCCATCAAAGACAAGACGGTGTTGTTCCAGGATCTTTGCCTTAACAGTAGACAAGGTATCCGATGGTCGGACCGTGAGGCAGATTGCCCTGCCGGTGGGGTTCCTCACATAGATATGCATTCTGAATGAGCACACCAAACATCGTCATTTATTAAAAAAAACATGGTTCACATAGTTATGTACATTAATTAAAGAGATAAATAACTATATAAGTGCGCGCACACAGTTCTTATTCCGCTTCTGCTGAATCGTACTTTCTACTGGAATAGAACCGGCGACAGGCGAACGCCAAAAAAGCCAAGAAGACTCTTTAACTATAGAAGAAACTAGCGCACTTTGGAGTTGCGCGCTACAATGCATTGGATGGAAAAAAAAAAGTATATGCAGCCCTTTATTTGCAATAGCAACTAAAGTTAAACAGCAGAAGGTTTATCTTGTTTTTGATTAGGCTGTCGAACAGTAGCCAAAACTATGAACAACTGAAACAGGTGTAGTTAGAAGAAAGAAGATAAATCTAATGGTTATAAGGATTTGGTGTTAAAAACTTTGGATCTCTAGGTGTAGATCAACCCGGGTATATCCCTATACTGTATATACGTGTGTATGTCCGAGAGGGAAAGAGAGAGAGAGGCATGTATACCGTCTCCAGTTAATGAACTGGAACCACCGGCCATCTCGATGTGTTGGTGAAGATCTGCGCTAGGGCAGCGACGGTCGAGGCAGAACGGCGGCGGAGCTTCCCATCACTGGCTGCGCACCCTCTCTAGATCGGACTAGGGTTTGTGTGTCGGTGGGGGGTTGCGGCTTGGCGACGAACCTCGTGTGGTGTGCCTGCGGCCCCCACCCCTTTATATTGCGCAGTGTGACGGGGGCCCGCCAACCAGTTAGGGTTGGGCGCCCCCGATCAGGGCGCGAGATAGGGGCCCAATGGGCCGTTGGGCCCACTGGCGAGAGATCAAATCTAACATTCTCCCCCTTGATCTCATCACATACTTTTAACTTTATACATCTTACTTTATTCGTTCCATCACAGATTAATACATAGAGCATGCTTCATCGTCTCAGCTCAATTGTCAATAGAATCAAACTGCTACAATATACTTCTCTGTTTTGGAATAAATTCTATTTCTTTTTGGGCCCTTCTTTATCCAGGAATCATAGGCTTTCCCTTAAACTCATACCGGCTATGTGTTCTCTGAACACATTGGGTGGTAAGCCTTTCGTAAGCGGATCCGCAAGCATATGCTTTGTCCCTATATGCTCGAGACTTATAGAGCGATCCCGGATTTTGTCTTTCACAACATAAAACTTTACCTCAATAGGTTTGGAAGCATTACTCGACTTGTTGTTGTGAGCATAAAATACTGCTGGCTGATTGTCATAGTACATCTTTAGTGGTCTATGAATACAATCTACCACTCTCAAGTCGGGTATAAATTTCTTTAGCCATATTACCTGCCCTATTGCATCGTGACATGCTATAAATTCTGCATACATCGTGGATGATGCAACTATTGTCTGTTTGGAGCTTCTCCACAAAATAGCTCCTCCCGCGAGAGTGAATATATATCCTGACGTGGATTTTCTATCATCTCTATCTCCCGCAAAATCTGCATCTGAATACCCTTTAATCTCTAGGGAACCAGATCTTCTATATGTTAGCATGAAATCTTTTGTGCATTGCGCATAACGCAATGCTTTCTTTGTCATCTTCCGGTGCTCAATGCCTGGATTATCTTGATATGTACCGAGTACACCGGTGATAAATGCCAAGTCAGGGCGAGTGCACACTTGTGCATACTGTAGGCTTCCAACAGCTGAAGCATATGGTAGCGCTTTCATTAAATCGAGCTCGTATTGGTTCTTGGGACATTGAAAATTCCCAAAACTATCGCCCTTGACTATAGGAGCAGGTGTGGCTTTACTCTCATGCATATTGTATTTCTTTAATATCTTTTCCAAATATGCCTTTTGCGATAATCCTAAAACCCCATTCCTTCTATCTCGGTGAATTTCAATACCTAAAACATATGAAGCATCACCAAGATCTTTCATATCAAACTTTGAGGACAAAAACTTCTTTGTTTCCCGTAGTAGACTAACATCATTGCTGGCAAGCAAGATATCATCCACATACAGAATAAGGAAAATGTATTTCCCATTTTTAAACTTTGCATAAATACATTTGTCCTCTATATTTGGTTCAAACTCAAATTTCTTTATTGTATCATCAAACTTTAGATTTCACTGTCTAGATGCTTGCTTTAATCCATAAATAGATTTCTTTAGGCGGCATCCCATATTTTCTTTCCCTTGTACGATGAAACCTTTCGGTTGTTTCATGTATACATCTTCTTCTAAATCCCCATTTAGAAATGCCGTCTTTACATCCATTTGATGTAACTCTAAATCAAAACGTACCACTAAGGCCATTATGATTCTGAAGGAATCTTTACATGAGACTAGAGAAAATGTCACATTGTAATCTACTCCTTCTATTTGTGTATAGCCTTTTGCCACAAGTCGTGCCTTATACTTTTCTATATTCCCTCTAGAGTCACGTTTAATCTTGAAGACCTATTTACAGCCTACTGTTTTGGCTCCTTTGGGAATTTCTACTAAGTCCCAAACTTCGTTGGAACTCATCGATTTCATCTCGTCTTCCATGGCCTCCAACCATTTCGATGAGTGAACACTTCTCATGGCCTCTTCATAGGAAGTGGGATCACCCTCCATATGAACTTCTGTATTATAAACTTTATAATCATCAGGGATAGCTGATCTTCTAACTCTTTGAGACCTTCTAGGGGCCTCCACCTCCGGCACTTCCTGTGCCTCAATCTGTGGCACACTTTCTGGAGGCGGTTGCTGCAATTCATCCTCATGAACAACAGTGGGTTCAATTGGATCCTGAAGGACAAGTTCCACATTTTCACTCACTGTTGACATGGGTGGAATCACAACAGGTTCTTGCATCATAGTCTCAGGGACTGCTGATGCAGGAATGACAGGTGCCGATGCAGGAACGACAGGTAGTGAGAAAAATGGCTCCTGAATCATTGGATTGGGTGCATACACCCGCTTCTCCTCAAGATCAACTTTTCGAACTACCGTGCCCCACCCTCATCATTTCATTCTCTAAGAAGACAGCATGTCTCATTTTTACAAAGTTTGTATATATGTCTAGACAGTAGAAACGAAACCCTTTTGATCTTTCACGATATCCAATGAAATGACAACTGACTGTTTTGGAATCAAGCTTTGCAATATTTGGGTTAAACACTTTGGCCTCAGCTGGGCTCCCCCACACACGCAAGTGTTGTAGTGAGGGTACTCTTCCTGTCCATAGCTCGTATGGTGTTTTGGGCACCGACTTGTTAGGTACTCTATTGAGAATATGAATGGCGGTTTTTAATGCCTCCATCCACAATCTCAATGGCAAGGTGGAATAGCTCATCATACTATGCACCATATTCATAAGTGTACGGTTACGCCTTTCAGCTACTCCATTTTGCTGAGGCTCGCCCGGCATTGAATACTAGGCTACTATGTCATTGTCCTATAAAAACCTTGCAAAAGGTCTAGGGACTTGGCCGAATGGGGTGTGCCTACCGTAGTACTCCCCTCCACGGTCAGACCTTACTATTTTAATTCTTTTATCAAGTTGATTTTCAACTTCAACTTTGAATATTTTAAATTTATCCAGCGCTTCCGATCTTTCTTTAATTGGATAAATATAACCATAACGGGAGTAATCATCTGTGAATGTTATGAACGAGTCATAACCATCCACGCTTTTCACAGGAAATGGTCCATGAATATCAGTGTGGATTATCTCTAGAGTTCATGTGCTTCGTTTTGCACCTTTTTTAATTTGCTTTACGTATTTTCCTTTAACACAAGCTATGCATTGCTCTAAGTCAGAGAACTCTAATGGAGGAAGAATTTAATTTTTAACAAGCCTTTCAATTCTCCCCCTCGAAATATGGCCTAAACGATAGTGCCATAGTTTCGACGATTCTGGAGTTCTCTTTCTTTTCTTTGAAACATTATTCGACACGGATACTGTTCCATTCACACAGAATTCACTTTTTCACGCAAGGATAACAAATAAAGCTCGTCATGAAGGTATGCAGTACCAACACAAGCATTATTACACCAAATGGCACACTGGCCATGTCCAAAATGACATTCAAAACCATCTTTGTCCAAACGTGACATGCTTATTAAGTTTCTATGCAACGAAGGAACAAAAAGAACATCTCTAAGTAGAAGTAGAAATCCATCAACGAGCTCCAGGGAGACGTCACCAACGACTTCCACTTCTGCTTGAACTCCATTTGCCACCTCAATGGAACTTTCGCTTCTTTGCGTAGTCCGGGTCGAACTGAAACCCTGTAAAGAATTTGCAACATGAACAGTTGCACCCGAGTCAATCCACCAAGTAGATTTCGAAAACTGTGTATACATGGATTCATTTACTATAGAAACAATATTCTGACCTTTAGCGGCCATGACACTCTTTAGCCAATCAGGACAATTTTTCTTGAAATGTCCTCTCTTCTTGCAGTGGAGACATTGATCTGGGTCCACTGGTAGATGGTTCGGCTGTCGATGATGCTGCTGTTGCATGGGAACTTTGCCATTATGCTTGGAAGAGGAGCCAGCATTGTAGTTCTTTTTTCTTATCTTTTACAAAATATAAAGAACCACCATTTTGGGCTTTAATGCGTTCCTCTTCCTGTACACACATGGCTATTGTCTTTTCCAAATCCCACTGCTCTGGGTGAATGTTGTAGTTGACAACAAAAGTGTCAAACTCTTTTGGCAGAGAAGTCATGATGAAATGGACAAGGAGTTTAGGTTTAATCTCCAAATCCGCATCCAGTGGCTTCAGCTTAGATGCCTGATTGCTCATCCTAAGGATGTGCTCCTTTATACCTTTTCCACCTCATGTGTACTTTTCTGTGACCAGCTGCCTCAACATGAGTGGCAGAGGTACAACCTTCGATTGAGCTCATAAGGGAGGGCTCAATCGTATTCTCTATGAAAGCCATGCACTTTCTGTTAGCAGTGGTCCACTTTTTGTTGTTGATGGAATGAGCCATCTCTATAGGGGCATAGTCCCTTTTCTTTTTCTCCCATGCAGCATCATCATCAGTGTCATCTCTCACTGGATGTGGTGGCAAAACTGGTTGTGGTTCCTTGACCACAAAATCTAGCTCTACACAAATGAAGGCCAGATCCACCTTTCTCCTCCATTCTTTGTGATTCTCAGCATTTAGGATCGGAACATCCTTGAGGCAACTCATCAAGTTGACCCCTCCTGAAAACCACAAGAGTGAGATCCATAATAACAATTGCATGCATTAATCCAATGTTGGTCAAAATTAAAACATACAACTGTTTATGCAATTAAATCTATATCACCGTTGGGCAGAAAATAGAAAAAAAATGCACAAAAACAACCATTTAATCATGATTTTGTTATTAGCAACGTTGGTCAAAAAATAACAGCATCATAATCATCAGAAAAATTACTTTAACATGCGCTTTTAAATTTAATTGTCCCGTTGGTTCCAATTAAATTTAAATAAATATTACTTTAAACAATTTGCAGCGGAAACATGAATAAAATTCATGAAAAACATACTATTTAGAAGCATTCTGTCACTTTTAAGCTCTAAAACAAATATCTCGTTGGTTCAATTTGAGTAGAGATCAAAAACTTTACAAAATACATGAAAATTCATTCAAAATTATGCTTCTGCAAATCACCAAAACAATGAATAACTGTCACTATGCAGAACTATTGGCCCGGAAAATCCGGCCCACGGCCTTTTTGCGCGTCAGCTTGGGCCCGCGGCCCAGCAGTCAACGAGCAGGCCGCCGCAGCGGCCCGAGCGCCTCGCCCGCCTGGGCCGTTTTCCGCCCGCTCGATCGCCATCTGATCGTAACCGTCGGCGAGATCGGACGGTCGCCCGCGCAGATCGGCGAAATAAAATCCGCGGACGCCGACTCCCCGCAAAACCCTAGGGCCATTCTTTCTCCTCCCCCGCTTCTCTCGCGGCAGCATAGCGGCGGCGGGGTCGTCACTCCCGTGACCGGCGAAGGCCGGCGACGGCGAGGGGCGGCGCCGCCTGGCCCAAGGCCGCGGCGAACTCCCCCTCTCTGTCTCGTCTGTCCCCCTTCCCCTCCCCGCTCACCTGAGCCTCGGAACCGAGAGAGCCCGAGAGAGACGCAGCCAAGGTGGCCAGGAGAGGAAGATGGCCGGCGCCGCCGCCGGCCCCATCGCCGGCGTGCGCGTTCACCCGAGGGTGAGCGCGCCGCCGTCGAGCGGCTCGGTGACGGTGCCGTTGGCCCTGTCCCTCGCGCCATGGATGCGGTGGAGGTGCTGCGAGCATGCGGCTCGCCGTGTCTGTCCACCCGGAGCGCATGGCGGCGGTGGAGGTAAGTCCCTCTCCCCCGGCACTTTACATCTTTCGGATCTAGGGTTAGGGTTTCGGTTTTTGTCGATTCGAAATCGATTCATTTCTTCTTTCTTCGTTTTCGTCTACCCGAGAGTAGATCTACAGGTTATGCTGTCTGATACCATTGTTAAAAACTTTGGATCTCTAGGTGTAGATCAACCCGAATATATCCCTATACTGTATATACGTGTGTGTATCTCCGAGGGAGAGAGAGAGAGGGAGAGAGAGAGAGGCATGTATACCGTCTCCAGTTGATGAACTGGAACCACCGGCCATCTCGATGTGTTGGTGAAGATCTGCGCTAGGGCAGTGACGGTCGAGGCAGAACGGCGGCGGAGCTTCCCATCACTGGCTGCGCACCCTCTCTAGATCGGACTAGGGTTTGTGTGTCGGTGGGGGGTTGCGGCTTGGCGACAAACCTCGTGTGGTGTGCCTGCGGCCCCCACCCCTTTATATTGCGCAGTATGACGGGGCCCGCCAACCAGTTAGGGTTGGGCGCCCCCGATCAGGGCGCGAGATAGAGGCCCAATGGGCCGTTGGGCCCACTGGCGAGAGATCAAATCTAACATTTGGGACTTTGGACTATCTCTGCTTACCATTCATGAAAAATAAAGCATCTGATTAGTTTGTTACCGTGGCAAGGTAATTAAGGACACAACAAGAATTGGTATAATACCACTCCATCATTGTCCTTTAGACAAGCCAGAGCCAAAATTTCCCCAGCAGTAGTCCAGTACTCCTACCTGACACTGACACTTAGACTGACACTAGTACGCTAGACAAAGAACTAAACTCGCTGGCGTACCTGATAAAGTCGACGGAAGACGATGCTTGTTGCCAGAGATGGAGCTCGGAAGTGGATGTGTCGCCGTTAGGTTTGGGGATAGATGTATTTTAAAATTTTAATTTATACTCGATTTGCCAGGGACTTGAAGATCGGAATCGGAAGTGGAAGAGAGAGGTAGGGGCCTAGGACTAGGACTCCCAACCGGAGCTGATTTATTTGTTTTTTTTTCCAAAAAGCAATCAGCCTCCACACGTGCAAAGTCCCAATCGGCACACGGGATGCGAGTAGTTTCAAGGAACTGGATGATACTTTTCTTTTCCTTAATTAAATCGAGTAGTTGATATCATTGCGCTTTGCATTATATATCAGGTAATACATAGTTGCCTGCATGATTATCGATGGACTAATAAATAATGACAGATCGAGTTGCTATACAGTACTCCTTCCAGTTTGGCAAAGGAAGTCGTTTAGGACAGCGACACGGTCACCAAAGCATAATTTTGACTTCTCTTTTATATAAAAATATTCATTGGAAAATTATATATGTTATTTTTATGAAAGTAATTTTAAAGACAAATCTATTTATATAATTTTCATATTTCCAAACTCAACTAGTTAAAAGTTATTCATGATTTATATTCCCAATGTTTGACTCAAACCTTGTCCAAAATGACTTCCTTTGCCAAACTGGAGGGAGTATATTTCCATAGCTTTCACAAGAAATTTCCAATTAAATTCTACTCTCTCTCTCTCTCTCCATAGTCTCCATGATCGCCACATGAACACTACTATATGTTCCAATGGCCATCTATTTGTCTCCTATTGTTTATAGATTCATTGCACATGAAAAGTCGTCCGGAAGCAGTTGGTGGTGCCGATTCATTCGCTAACTTGTTGAATTGTGATGCTAGGTCCACAAGTCCTAGAAATTTCGAAGCAAATGATGCATTGTGCTTATGTTTTGTGGGTGCACAACAGTTGTGAGCCAAAATCTGTACTGGCATGGTCAAGAAATGGAAGCATGATAAAGGATATTAGGCTATTCTCAGTGGAGTATTTCATTTTGATGTTTCCAAGATAGCCACATAAGCAACATGAAAATGAAATTGTGTTTGAAACTCCCCCTACAATGCAAAATTTCATGGTGCGATTTCATATGCACTACATGCAAGACACAAACTGTGTTGGTAACTGTGCATGCATAGTTTCATCTAGATGAAATCCCTCTCACCTCTCCTCGTTAACTCACGTCCACATCATGAAAAATGCTGACATGACACCCTAATTAATGCACTAATGTGCATGAAATCTCTATGAAACTTGCACTGGGAATAGCCTTACAACCAGCATCAGCCATCAGCATAATTAAGGAGCGCATAAATTTTATTGCATGCACCAGATCCATCTCCAGTAATCTCCAGTAATCAATGGAAATATAAATGAAACTTGCAAATTATTTCCATGAAGTTTCATGTACTTCAAAATCTTCTAGATATAAATTACACACCTTGCAGAAAATAAAGGAAGAGAGTAATTAAAAAAACTGGACCTGCGAGGAGTAAGATCACCCCAGGACATTGTGGTAAGAAGATATTCTCACACAGGTCAGAGAAAATCTCGAACTTCTATCTCACGCATACATAGGGGCACCGCAACACACGTAATTTTAAGGACAGAGCCAAAATAAGATTAAATTCAAATTTATAATGCAGGGAACATTAATATTGTACCTGCTTTATGAAACATTATCACAGGAACATAACAAGCATCAGCAGATGAAACAAAATAAGTTTTGTGCCTTGCACACGGCTCAACCAGATCTGGATCAGTCTCCTGTGACTTCTTTTGTAACACACCCAAATGAGATTGTGCCGTGATAAAGAGGAATTCTTCATGAGCGACGAAGCACTGGGAAGAAACAAAATCGATTAATCACAAGATCGGGTTTCAGCGATCATTACAAATATCTCAACAACCGCAAAGGCAGAGCACCATATGGATGGTAAATTGATGTTGTATGTTATAGTCTGCCAGAGTGCGGCCGTCCTCCAACTGTTTCCCAGAAAAGATGAGGCGTTGTTGTTTGGGGCGAGTGCCATCCTTCTCGTAGATCTTCATCTTAACAGCATCGATTGTATCTGAGCTCTCAACCTCAAGAGTAATGGTTGTTCCGTACAACGTCTTCGCGAAGATCTGCATTGTACGTCTTGTAAATGGCTGGAGGACAAGGAGAACAGTGGACTCCTTGCCAATGTTATTGTCAACCAAGGTGCTGTTGTCATCCAATTGTTTGTTGTTGAAAATGAGGCATTGCTGACCCTTGGGAAATCCTTCGATATATTCGATCTTTCTCTTGACGTTGTCAATAGTATCTAAGTTGTCAACTTCAACTGTGATGATCTTGCCTTTTAGTGTCTCCATTACATAGATTTGCATCTTTTCTTCGAGGTCAAGCGTGGATTCATGTTGTATATCATAATCAGCCAATGTAAGGTTGTCATCTAGCTGCTCAAAATTAAAGACAAGGAGGTGTTGTTCCAGAATCTTTGCCTTAACGGTATGCAAGGTATCTGATGGTTCGACCCGAAGGCGGATTGTCCTGCCAGTGGGGCACCTCACGAAGATATACATTCTGAATGAGCACGATAAGCATCACAACTTTTAGACAAAAGTGCTTTAATCCATCTTTTATTTTTTATTTAGGCTATGCAACAACAAAAGAAGAAAAAAAAGCTAACTAATCCAGTAGGTCGTAGAAGCAGAAAATAATTGTTATCTTAAAAACAGTAGAAACAAGAAAAGAAATATACTGTTTAAATACAGTTTGTACAGAACTACAGAACAAGGATGGTGTCGTATTAAGCTTAGCATACCAAGTTAAGTCTTGAGCAATCATTAAAAGCAATCATTAAAACAATCAATTCTGTACATATTGAAGGGGTAAAGTGAATATGCAGTTCTCCATTTCCTGAGCACTTTCTACTGGAACATATATATGAACCCCCAACAGCTAATTTCAAATCAGCAAAGAAAACTGTAATGCATGTTAAAGAATCTAGAGCACACTTCTGAATACAGCATCGATCTATCTAATTGAATAAACAGAGCATGCAGCCATTAATTTCGACCAGGCACCAGCAACTAAATTAACAGCAGATGCTTTCATCTGCCTTTTGTTTGGGCGAAAAGTAGCCAAAAAGACTCAAACAGGTTATAGGATAAATAAAATAAGATGAATGTACAGTCACAAAGGTCGATCAACAAGCTGTTCCTTAGCTTTATGTATGAGCTTTCATACAATTTTTAAAGTAAAGCATCTAATTAGTTGGCACCAACAGGTAGTAGTTAGGTAGAGTACGCAATAAGAACATCTCAAGTCTCATCTATCAACGCATTTTGTTAGTAATATAAACCTGTTGTGTGCTGTGCTCTACGAACTGTTCTGCCATTTTTGAATTGTCCTAGTTTTTAAGGCGGTAACCAACAAATCGTTGGGCATACAATTCAAATCCATGGCACAAATCACTTGCTAAAGGTATTGTTTTTGCATATATAGCACACGATCGATGATTCTATCTACTCAAAGGTCAGATCCCACACCACACGCACGTACGGCAACCGGACAAGGAATTCTTGCTGCAAAATCGCGGCAAAACTTGAGGCTGTTCAGACGAAATCACCACACGAAACTCAAAGGCGCGCCTGCGCACGCAGGCACACCGCATGGAGAAAACTAGCCCCAAATCCAGAGATAGATTCCCCCAAACTCTGGAGGCGCGGCAAAACCAAATCATCACAAGCTCTTTTTGAGACAGGAAAGGAAGAGTAGAGGAGGAGATGAGCTAAATAAGCCACGAATTAACTGACCTGATCGACTAGCTAGAGGAATCCAATCGAGAAAACCAGTGGATCGGAGAACCTGCCGCCGGAGAGCAAACCAGCTACGGTTGGAAGTCTCTATCGATCCTGCCGCTCGTCGTGCGGACTTTCAAGGAGGAAGTGGAAGACTTGGCTGAGAAGTCAAGCCAGTGACAGCATGAAGCAGAGCGCATGGACAGACAGCAGACCCCACCAGCCGCTAGATGCGTGTTGCTTTAATTTTTTTATATTTCATATTCCTTTCTACAGGAATCTTCCTAATAGTATATTTAACCCTTTTTCAAACTGATTCAATATTTAAAATAACTAGTTCAACATTTTGATTAAACAGTTGCAACATTTTTTAAATATTGGAACGGTGTATTAAAATGATTAACTAGTTCTAGTTCAACATTTTATAAAACGAAAAAAAAATGTTGGAATAGTGTATTAAAAATGATGAACCATGGATTTTCATTTTTCGAATTTTTTCTGTCACCGAGAGAAAACATCAAATTTTGTGAAATTTCAGTCCAAAATTGAACTGAAATGTGAATCTTTCGATTAAGCAAACAAAATTTTGATAAAACTGTGATTTCGATCACCATCGGAAAGACCGGCCGAAATTTCGAACTCTGTTTGCGACCTCTGCAATTGCCGTTGTGTACGTCCAAACACATAATCACAAGCTGTTGACTGTATTTCTAAATCAACTGATGCGGCCAAGACAGACCCCAGGGGACTCTTGATATAAGATCTCACGCATTAACGTACCACAATGAAAAGTTTTTTTTTTTACTGATGATAACACACACCGCTACTGGCAACAGAAAGAAGACTAGCAAACTAGCACCCTACATGTAATTTTACTTCTACAATTAATGATAGTTTAACTGATAACACACCATTGGGGAAGAAACAAACGAGACTTTAGCAAAAGAATAATCATTGTTGAATGACCATGCACAGCATCAGTCCCAACAATCACAAAGGCAGAGCACCAAAAAGCACAGGAGAGGACCAACCATGGAATTCTGTCTTTCCTTTTTTAGCGAACATGACCTCAATACCAAGTGTTCGAATATGATTTTGGTGATTCAATGACAACATAATCAATGGGACTAACCATATTGTTTGAGCATGTCTTTGTAGGCATTATAGGTCTCATGGATGAAACCACAATCAAGTTAACATGGCATACCACAAGGTAAGCCAAGATGCCATGTCAAAAAACCAGACTTTGAGGCTCTAAGTCATGGCAAGTTGACTATATGTTATGGCAAGTTCATTCCATGGTATGGCAAGTTGAAAAGAAGAAAAAGAGAAGAAAAGACACCGTCGGATGAACCGACAGTACACTACGCAAGGTTTCAGTTCAAGAGGCATCATCGGATGAACCGACGATCCATTTTTCTAGATGCGCCGGATGAATTCCTAAAGACACTGAAGCGAAGACGAAGGCGTCGGATGAACCGACGGTCCATTGGTAGGAACCGTCAGTCTATCCAGTGGTTTATGGAATCAAGACAGAGAGGTATTGGCCACGAAGTCTTCAGCACCGGATGACCCGAAGGTCCAGGCAGCGGTTCATCCGACGGCCATGAAGTTCAAGACAAAGAGGTTTTGGCCGCAGAGTCTTCAGCACTGGATGAACCGACGCACCGTCGGATGAATTGTGTCAACGGTCAAGTGCGGTGGAAGGCAACGGCTAGTAGCACCGGATGAACCGCCGCCCGGGAAAATCTTAACGTCGGATCATCCGACGGTACCCAGAAATGCTAGCCGTTGGAGCAATGGCTCTATGGATGCCTTGGGCTATTTATACCCCTTCCACCCGGTCATTTGAGGTTGCTGGAGTATGTGGAAGACCAGAGGCGTGTGAGACACATTCAAGATCATATCCAAGCCACCCAAGTGCTTAATTGCTCATCCAAAGACTTGCACATACTTTGTGTGTGTGTTTAGTGGTAGGCTTAGCTTAGAGCTGAGTGAGTGCAAGGTGTGCCAACCTTGTGAGGTGATTCTCGAGTGGATCAAGGTGTGCCGAAGCCTTGGGGCCTTTGTGGCTCTCCGGCAAGTCTTCGATTCTCCGACTTGGTGTGGAGAGGCGATGACGCTTTGTGCGGGAGACGTGGAGACCCCCTCCCTTGGTAGAGAAGCTCCTTAGTGGAGGCGGTATCAAGGTGACCAAGGGAGCTTGGCGAGTGCCTTCGTGGCGAGCCTTTGTGGCAAGTCAAGTGGTGCTCTTGGGAGAGAATTGTGACCAGGAAGCAATACCTTTGTGTGGAGTGCTTCAACAACGTGGACTAGGGGTGGCTGAGTGCCTACCGATACCACGGGATAAATCACGTGTTAAGAGTTTGCTTCCTCTCATCCCTCTTTACGTTTCCGCTTTACATACTTGCAATCCTTTCTTGCCTTTACTTTCATAGAGTAGCATCTTGATAGGATTGTCTATAGGTTGCAAAACTCTTTGGAATGAGGGTTTCACTGTCACACCCGATTTTAAGAACAAAACCAGATATATCCTATATGTGAGCCCAGGAAGTCAAATCTCACATATAGTCACAGAACAAGGTAATATCAAAAGACAACACCTAAATACATAACATATAAGGTCAAAGAAATAACCTTAAGAGAGAAAACAGCGGAAAGACACTCCGATCTTCAGGCGAAGACTCCACTCCACAGGGACCAACTGACTGGTTGATCACAAGCCTAACTGCTCGAGACTCTTGCAAACTGGTACCCATCCGGGATTTTTATCCAAAGATTGAAAAGAATAAACAAGCGTAAGTACTTTCGTACTCAACAAGTATATATGGGGTTCATGAGGCTCAAAAAGTATGACACTGGTTTACTGCGATAAGCATTTTAATTTGTAACAAAACTTTATAAGTGATAGATCAAAGTTATGCTTAAGCCCCCAAATTAAATTGCATGATCAGGTAAACAAATGAACAAGTAACATAATTCCATGATAAAGTGATTCATAAAGATAACCAACAAGTAACCAAAGAGTCTGTGAGTTTTCCAGGCCGCTCGTGTCCGTGAGCACGGCTGATATATCAGTTTTTAACACTCTGCAGAGGTTGTACACTTTACCCACGAGTCGTGATTTACCCTTTTGCCCGAGGGGATCAGCCTCTTGACCCACTTCCGAGGAAGGTCAGCAGGGTTCACTATGAAGTCTTTCAAAGGGGCTCGCTGACAAACAACAGACACTACGGATCCATGGGCAAGGGGTATACGGGAGCCCTTCGATGGTACACACACAGCGGTCCCCACTCCAGCCGCAACCCGCAACCGCTCGTCAATGGCAACTTTCGCGAACTGCCACATGCGAGAGAGTTACCCTCATACTGAACTAAAGCCAGAGCCATTATAGCCCTCATGGTTGTACTGTATGTCCCAGCTTTTGCTGACAGATAGGGTCCTAAATCCATGTTACTAAAAAGTCAAGTTTTACTTTATCATCTCATGTAGTCATAAATCAGGATTAAAGATCATGCTTATTTAATGGAGCACTAGGAATAACTACCCATATGCAAGATAACCCATAGGATTCCAAGGTTCAAGGTAACAAATCTAGGTAAGCCGTAAGGTAACAAGATTAGACACATGCATATGATTTTATTGAAAAACTTCATGAATAGGACATCAAGGAAGATCCCATATAATACTTGCCTTAAAATAGATCCTTTCTTCAAAGATCAACGTCTTCAAAGATTAACTTCTTCAAAAGATCTTCTGAAACACCAACTTCTTGATCTCCAGCGTAACACTCACCGATTGGACAAAATCACAAACACCACTCAAACACCTGACCAAACATAGCATACATACATATCTATTTAGAACATTACACCAATCAATGAAAAAGGATTTAAAGAGAACTACGCAACTCTACGAACACACAGACGTGAAGAACACGCTAAACGGTGCTACGATGATCAAGCTACGACTAACGGGGATTTTGCTTTTTAAAACAAGAACTAAGATCTTTATTAGTTTTAGCTATGAAAAAGGATGGATAAGGTATTTCAGAGAAACACCCAAGTTAGATTAAGTCAAAGTTATATTTGGATTTGGAAACAAAAGTAGATCTAAACATTATTTTATATATAAAGCAAATTACATAGTGGTTAATCAAATTAGGATTTGAACCCATGAAAATACAGAGCTATAAACATGGTATTAAAGATCACTAAAGAAGAGGTTACGCCGATACAAAGCCAAAGCAACTTGAACGGAACGAAACGGATCTAAAACGGAGAAGATAGGATTTAAACAAGATTTAAAGATTAAACATGGAAATTAAAAGGCATTAAATAAATATATATTTTCAAAGTTTGCAAAACAGATTGGTTATGGTTTTAACATGTAGATAAAAACCCTATGAATCTAACGCAACTCGAATGGATGAAAACGTAGTTAAAACGAATATTTTATAAACAGTTGAAAACTGATGGTAGAACTGAAATTTATTTTTGGAATAAAACAATTACCGCGTGGAAACACGCTTTCCGAGGCAAAAAACGCAAGGCCAGCAGGCGCTTTAGGTTTGCCCGGTTGCGGTTGGAGCAGGGCCGGCTTGGTGGCGACGGCTGCTCTCGGTGTGGGGAAAGGAGGGGCTAAGGGGCTGTATTTATAGGGGGAGGGGGCTGGCCTAGGGTTTCCTGACGGCTGGGCCGCGCAGGGGGCGAGCTGGGCCTGCTCTGGCGCTGCTGGGCTGCGCGCGGGGCAGGGGAGCTGGTGGTGGGCCGGCGCGCTGCTGGGGGGATTGGGCCGGCGGGGGAAGAGGGGAGGCTAGCGGCCTGCTCGGCCTGGGCCAAGGGGAAGGGGGAGAGGGAGAACTGGGCCGCAGCGGCTGCTGGGCCGGCCTAGGCGGGTGGGGAGAGGGAGCTGGTGGTGGGCCGGCGTGGCCGCTGGGCCTGCTGGCGGGTGGCGGGTGGGCTGGGGGGGGGGGGGGAGAGGGGGAGGGAGAGAGAGGTGGGCTAGGAGGGTTTAGTTTTATTCTTTTTTTTCAAAAACATTTTCAAAGACAAAACCCTTTTATTTTCTTAATCCAAATCTCTTTTCAAAACATTTTTAAAACCAAAAATGAAATATGTTTTATTTCCAAATCTTTTTTCAAAACAAGTTTCATTTAAATTTTTAAAGAGTTTTTAAATCCTTTTAAATTTCTTTTGCTTGGAAAACTTTTCAAGGTATTTTCATAAACCTTTTTAAAACCCACTTTTGAAATTCTTTTGAGTTTTAACAACACCATACAAACATTAAGTCATATGCAAAGGCATGAGTGCACAACCACCTTGCTAATTAAAGGGTAAATTTTAATTTAACGAAAACTTTTTATTTTCCTAAGTTTTTATGAGCATCAAATCACAATTAAATCATTTTATTACTATTTTTCCAGAAAGCAAAATTTGGGGTGTTACATTCACACTAGAACAACCTTAGTTGCACATATAGATAGTATGTTCTAGTTTATGATTTGAGCAAATAGTGATAATCCATATGTTAAGGTTTTAAGTTGCCTAATTCACCCCCTCCCTCTCTTAGGCCAACAAGCATCCGATCCCTTACAACTTTGAACACAGGTTTATACTTGGCCTCAGAGACTAATCTAGCAAGATCCTATATATATTTCTCAAACAACTGATGCACCCAGGGACTACTCTCATATAAGATCTCACACATTAAGTACTACGATGCAAGTTTTACTCACGGCTACCGGAAAGAAACAAGACTGCAGTACAATACTAATTTTACTGATAACACACCACTGCTGGCATGGAAAGAAACAAGACTGCAGCAAAAGAACATTTGTTGCTGATGACCATGCATGGTATCAGTCTCAACAACCACAAAGGCAGTGTTTTTTTTTTGAAAGAAATACCCCAAGGGAGACCTGAAGTGTAGGTGTCGCACTCAAGATTCGAATCCTGAGTGGAAGCCTTCTGGGCCAGTGGCCTTTGCCACTATGCCGTGAGCCTCTTGACAGTGAGTTTTTTTTTTTGAAACAACTTATTCATTCATTCATTCATTACCATGATTACAATCATCTTGCAGAACCTGCAAGAGGAAACTAGTGGGAGCATTTGCCCAAACTTCAAAACCACTAGACACTACGAATTTAGCACATGCATGAGCAGCCATAGTGCCTCTTGACAGTGAGATTCAAATGGAGGGTAGAGTCCTTCTGAATGTTGTAGTCTGCCAGGATGCAACTGTCCTCCAATATTTTGAAAGCAAAGCTGATGCGGCTGTCCAATTTAAACAGCTGAGGCGTTGCTCTTTGGGGCAAATGCCCTCCTTCTCATAGATCTTCAGCTTGACAGAATGGATGGTATCTGAACTCTCAACGAAAAGAGGGACAGTCTTTCCAATCAAATTCTTCAAGAAGATCCGCATCGTGCCTTTTGGAAGTGGGTGGAGGACAAGCAGAATGGTGGACTCCTGGAGAATGTTGTTGTCCGCCAAGGTGCTGTTGTCGTCCAGTTGTTTGTTGGCAAAGATGAGGCACCGCTGACTCTGGGAATCCCTCCATATCTTCAATCTTGCCCTTCACGTTGTCAACAGTATCCAAGCTGTAAACCTCAAGGGTGATGGAGCTGCCTTTTGCTGTCTCCATTACATAGATTTGCATCTTTTCTTCGAGTTCAAGCGTTGATTCATGCTGGATGTCATAATCAGCCAATGTATAGTTGTCTTCTAGCTGCTCTCCATCAAAGACAAGGCGGTGTTGTTCCATAATCTTTGCCTTAACAGTACACAATGTATCTGATGGTTGGACCCAGAGGCCGGTTGTCCTACCAGTTGGGCTCCTCACAAAGATATACATCCTGAATGAGCACACCAAATATCACAATTTTTTAGACAAAAATACAGTAATCCATCTTTTATTTAGGCTATACAACAACACAAGAAAAAAAATCAAACAATTCCACAAGTAGTAGAAGCACGAACTTGTTATCTAAAGAACAGTATAAGCAAGAACAGAAATCTACTGTATGAATACAAGGCACGTATCGCACCAAGCCTAGCACACCAAGCTAAGTCTTGAGCAATCATTAAAATTGCATGGTTCACTCAGTGCTGTACATTGAAGAGATAGAGTTTCCACTAGAGTATATCGTACCACCAACATGCTGATTCCAAATCAGCAAAGACGACATTACAGAAGCTAGCGCCCACTTCAGAGTTGCTACAATAATGCATCAATCTATCTAATAAAATAACATAGCATGCATGCAGCTTGCAGCCCTTGATTTCCACCAGTATCTAAAATTAACAGCGTCTCCCTTTTTGTTTAGGCTATACAACATTTGGCTGTACTCCAGCTTGTATTTAGGATATACAACAGCACAAGAAAAAAGCTAATTATTACACAAGTAGTAGAATCAGGAACTTGTCATCTAAAAAACAGTATAAGCAAGAGCAGCAATCTACTGTGTGAATACAGTTTGTAAAGGTTAAAGAACAAGGCCCGTATCACATTAAGTCTAGCATACAAAGCTAAGTCTTGAGTAATGAGTAATCATTAAAAATTGCATGGTTCACTCAGTTCTGTACATTGAAGAGATACGTGAATATATATGAGGTCCTCATAATGTTGTGCAATTTCTACTTCAGCAACTACATGAGTATGCTTGAGGATAACAGCAGAGTCCAAATAGATTGATTTGAGAGTCTAAAAGATTGTTCTTGTTTCATCGCAGAGTCCTTCAAGTTAAATATATCCCTGTTGATTGATGCTACAAACAACTTCTCTGATGAAAATAAAATTGGGCAAGGCAGCTTTGGCTGTGTTTACAAGGTACTTCGCCCAGTAAAAGTAATGACACCCAAGAATGTATTCAGTGTTTTTAAAAATTAATAAATATATCATCTGAAATGTGTAATTTGGATGCATATAAACAATATAAGTCAAATTTCAGAAGAATTTCTTTCCCAACTTTTATTAATATATGAGAATAAAAATTAGTTACATAAGTGGCACGTAATTGTTCGAATGTACAGTTTGTTTCTATTCTTAAGGCCCAAAGGGGCAGGCAAACAAAACGTGTGTGTGGTGGTGTGCATGTTTGCAGAGAACGTTTACAAAATGAACTAAACTCAGCTGAGTACATACATAACAATTTTCACTTGAAAAGTAAAAGAGTCATATTTTTTACTATGGACATGCTATCCTGCTGCTATTCATGTGCCTTCTATAATCTTTTATTGTAATTCATGCTGTGCCAGCATCCAAGAAGATGTAAAAGTCATAACTAAGAGTGCCAAATTAAATCACATTGCAATTTTAGAAAATATTAAAAAGTCAGTTACATACATCCAAAGTTTCAATAAGTGCCAGAATCAATTTGTGCAAAAGTATTGATCATCATTTGAATATTATGTTTGCATGCATGACCAACTGCATGGCAGAGTTGAGGTTGCTGTCAAAAGATGTTTTGAATTACCTTCACCTAATCAACTAGATGCCCAAGATTTAGAGTTTCAAAATGAGATTTGTTTTCTTACAAAGCTTGAGCATACCAGTATAGTTAAGCTTCTGGGAGCTTGTATGCAGGGTAGAGAGAGGATTTTGGTGTATGAATATATGTCAAATGGAAGCCTTGATACATTCATCTCTGGTATGTGTTTTACTATTTCTTACTTCCTCTTAATTTTAGACAAATTTAATGTTCTTATTTAATGAGATCATTAGTGTCAGCATTCTATAGGTGCAAGTAGATTGTGTCTGGGCTGGCCTACACGCTCACAAATAATTAAAGGGATAGCTGAAGGACTGCTTTACCTTCATAAGCACAGTGGACTATACATTATACATGGAGATTTGAAGTCAAGCAACATTCTCTGGATACCAACATGAAGCCCAAGATTTCTGATTTTGGCTTGGCTAGGATGTTTAATCCAGGTGTAGATCAAGAGTTTGCCGACCGCATAGTGGGCTCAATGTAAGATGGCATTAGATTGATACTGACATCCTGATTGTGAAGCCACATCACTCTATTTTCCTTTTTGTTTTTTTTTGAGTGCTTACATTCTTTTTCCATATTTTAGTGGTTTCATTGCTCCAGAATGTCGGGAAAGATGCCTTTTCTCAATCAAATCTGATGTGTATGGCTTTGGAGCATTGCTTCTTGAGATAATAAGTGGAAAGAGATGCTTTTCACTTGCAAGTGGAGAATCTGGAGATGATCATGGATTTCTAAATAAGAGGGTGAGTAGATTTCAAAAACAATCTCCATTAGTAACTTTGACTGCAACTACCACTATATGGCAATCTGTGATGGCATTTTTGGCCCTGTTCCTTCAGGCGTGGCGCTTATGGAGAGCAGGAAGATTGATCAAGTTTATCGATTCGCGTTCACCCCCAGCTGATGAACCCGAAAGGATGGAGATACTAAGGTGCATCCAGATAGCACTGCTGTGTGTGGAAGAGAACCCTGCAAATCGGCCTGCCATGCTGGAGGTCGTTCACATCCTCAGCTGCAAGAATGTTGCACTGCCTACTCCTCAGTGTCCAGCTTACCTCAGGGCTGAAATGGTGAGCGCATAGCCGCACACTCATAGCGCCTGCTACCTTGGCAATTTGTGGGGCTTAGCATGCATCCATTTTCACCGAGCAAACTCTTTTTTTTAGTGGCATCATCAGCGATGATGAAACTGTAAACAAAACAATACTCATCAGCAAAATGCTTGTACCAGTCTCCATCTGTATGTACTGCCGATTGTCGACTGTAATATTTATGTACTGTAAGAAGCATGGTCTTTAGTGTTGATGTTTTCGCTTCTCATTCTCTACTTTGCATTGCTAAGGTAACTATTGCTTAGGAAAAATGAATCACTCAAAACTAAAGATTTATCGAGTGCATATTAAAATGTATGTATCAAGAAAAAGTCGAAACGAACGGTAATTTAGGACGGAGGGAGTATTAAGGTGGAACCTCCAATCTTAGGCAGATACCTCATGAGATAAGATTGCAAGTTTTTCACACGTTTGGCTAGTAGATTATGGGAGGCTCAATCTCTGATTTCAGTCCATAATAAAAGAAAAGGAAGAAGTCTATTTTTGACCATTCAACTCTCGCCAAAGTTTGATTTTGGCCATCGAACTCCAAAACCGGGTATCTTTGGCCGTCCAACTATCAAAACCGTTCAAATTTGGCCATTGGGCTATTTTGATGAGTAGTTTTAATTTTTTATTTACAATTCAGTCCTTAGATCTTAAAATTATTATTACTTTTTGCCAGTACCTCCTATTTAGGTGATTCTTGTGGTCACGCGTTCATAACGGTGAGCTTTATCTTTTTAAATATTCTTTATAGTATTTTATAACTATTTGTTATATTATTATTATGTTATTGTGTAAAAACAACACTATAAGAAAAGTAAAACAAATAGTTACAAAATAATACGAACAACATTTTAAAATATGCATTTCATCGTTACGAAGCATGACCATAAGAATCATTTAAATTGGAGATGCAAGAAAAAATAGTAATCATTTTAAGACCCAAGGTCCTTGGGTCTTAAAATGATTACTATTTTTTCTTGCATCTCCAATTTAAGTGATTATTGTGGTCATGCATTTGTCACGATGATCTTTATCTTTCAAAATATTTTCATATTATTTTATAAATGTTTATTTTACTTTTCTTATATTCTTATTTTTACACATTAATATAAGAATAATATAACAAATAATGATAAAATAGTATAAAGAACATTTAAAAGATAAAGCTCACCGTTATGAACTCGCGACCGCAAGAATCACCTAAATCGGAGATACAGGCAAAAAGTAATAATCATTTTAAGATCTAAGGACTAATTTGTAAATAAAAAATTTAAAATCACTCATCAACAACAGTCCGATGGTCAAATTTGAACGGTTTTGATAATTGGACGGCCAAAGATATCCGGTTTTGAAGTTGGATGGTCAAAACCAAATTTTGTCAAGAGTTGAATTGTCAAAAATGAACTGCTTCCTAAAACAAATTGTGCAAATGGATTTTACATCCAATCCATTACACACATTTGATACCATATGTCACACCCAGTTTTAAAGGCAAAACGAGATGCATAAATTACATGTGCGCCAGGATCAAAGTTACACACATGCAATGACTTAGTGTATACCAAAACAATGCCAAAACGTTTAAACTTTATTACAAGACCAAAAAGTCTCATCATCGAGTAGCTAGCAGCGGATTTACCGGACTCCACATGCAGTCGACTGGAAGCACGTGCCTAGAACTCATCAAAGTCACCAGGATAATCTTCAAATTCTCCCGTGTCTGAGCAGCAATCCGGATAGTGTAGATGCAATAATAAAACAAGCGTGAGCACACAATTACTCAGCAAGCGGAGATATACAGTAAATAAACATGCAAGGCTGTATAAGTGAAAAGGCTGAAAGGTTAAGCTTTAGCATTTTAGTTGGTCAAATTTTATTAAGCAACTAATTACTAGCAAATGTAAGTTTATACCAACCCAAAATTAATGTGAAGCATTGTCCACAAAATAAAATGCATCAAATTAATTATCAACTTCCATAGATTAATCATGTGAGGGTCCAAGCCGCTCTTGACCATGACCACGGCTAATCGATTAGTTTTACACTCTGCAGAGGTTGTGCATCTTTACCCACAAGTCACGCAAAAGCTCCGAAGAACTTTGAACCCAACCACGCGATGCTAGCTAGGAATCATACCACACTTCCTAGGTCTGATTGCATAGGGACGCTACGAGACCTTTACAAAGATTCCAAAGTATTGGCTACTCACTAGGTTTCATGACAGCGCAATGTATAAAGTCCCCTTGCAGGTACCGTGTCTTAGCAAAGCCAACTCCCCGCCAGAGCGAGTCTATACACCAACTACCGGCACCCCCTAGCCCCTTTCAGGTAAAGTATACCACATACCAAGGTTTCTAATTAATTAGTCAAGACCAAAGCCATATAGTTCTTGTGGTTGTACTGTTGTCCCGGGTGGTTCTCCATGTTCTAATTAACAAAATATGTTATTTCAATTATCATGAACAAAAGAGGTAACAAGTGACATGTATGTTCATTACCAACCCAGTATAAGCAAACTAAGCAACATCTACCATCAAAATTAATTAAATATCCTAGCTTCAAGGTAATGGTAAAAAGATTCTAGTCATGATCCTTAATAGGAACCCAATCACAATTAATGCAAGCGAAAAAGTAAATACGGTGATTAAATGCATGTTTATATAGGCAAAGTGGGCATGGCTAAGGAATAATTTGCCTTCCACAAATCCTTGCCGCTCAGAGTCTTCAACACTTGTGTCTTTGGGAAACTCCTCGAACAACGTGTTTTCTACGCATCACACATACACATACAAAGAAAACATACAATAAAATAAGAAACAATTCACCAATCATCAAAAACAGAAACAAGAACAGCACTAAACTAATCTACTCGTCGAGACGAACACATGGATATGTAGAACACTAAAAACGGAGCTAAAACGGCGAAGTTACGATTAAAACAAGCTCTAGGGGCTTCTTCGTGAGAAAACTAAACTTCCAAGGACCTAACTGTGAAAAACTAAGGACCTAAACGTAAAGAAACAAAAACTTCCAGGGTCTGCGGTATAAAACTTGAAAACGGGACCGCGGCTACAAAATTTTAAAAGCTCAGGGTTAAAAACATAAAACCAAGGACATGGTTGTGATTATTTTTGAACTGGGTGGACCGTGGGTGCGAAACATGTAAAACTCAGGGTCTCTTTTGAAAAAAGGACACGCGACGCAGCGGGTTGATCGTTACGTGCTGTGCTGACTCTGATCTGATCCGTTGGATCTTGATCCAGCGGCTGAGAAACGAGGCGCGGCGCGACGACGACGCTGGCGGCGGCGAGCGGCGGCGCACGGCGGAGGAACTCGCCGGCGAAACACGATCTCGCGTTTCCGGACGCAATCCGACGTACAAATGACACGGGAAGGTAGCGTAAGGCACGCGCGACACATCTCCGGCATCAATTTCAGCGGAGGTGCGACGACGGCGACGGGACGCGCGGCGCGGCGGAGCGGGGACGACGGCGAGGTCAAGCGGGTTGCGGCGAAACACAAGGACAAGAACAAGCGGTGCCTACAGCATGCTCACCTCCTCGTGGTGCTCCGGCGTGCTTCTTGGCGACGAAGGAGCGGCGCAGCAACGGATCAACGGCGGCGGCGAAACTTCTGCGGCGGCGGCTGCGCGGAGCTTGCTAGGGTTGTGCGAGCTCGAGATAGGAGGGCAAGGCAGGGCGGCGGAACTATTTAAAGGGCCGGAGGTCTCGTGCTGGGCACGGACTTGGAAGAATGCGGCGCGGACGACGCGGTTTCCAGCGGCGGACTCGGCGTCGAGTCCTGCTCGGTTACGGAGGTAAGGGATGACGTGTGGGGGCCAGCGGTCAGTGGCAGCGACGGACGCAGGCGAGCGGCGTAGAGCTGGGCCGGTGCGGCGTGCGCGAAACTGGGCTGCCGGGCCGTTTCGGGCCGGAGCGAAGGGAAAGTGAAGGAGCGCTGGCGATCTGCGGAGAGGACTAGAGGGGGCTCAGGTGGACTTCAGCTGCTGGGCGAACTGGGCTGATTTGAGCTGAAGCGGAGGGAGCTCAGGCGGCCCGGAAAAGAGAAGAGGGGGCTTCCGTAGACCTTAGGCGCTGGGCCAAAGAAAAGGTAGGGAAGGAAGGATAGAGAAGGACTTTTCTTTTTTTTTCTAAACTTCAAACACTCATATTTGAATTCAAATTTAAATTTGAATTCAAGCAAACAAAAATGATGCAATGGCATGAATACAACAAATAATTCCTAGATTTATTATTTTTATTTTAAAATTAATTTTATTCCTAGGAAATTAAATAGCAACATTATGGTCCTTAACATTATACATTTTTTCTAGCTCATTTTATTAAATTGCAAAATAGTAAAATTAGGGTGTCACAAATCCTACCCCCTTTAAGAAGAATCTCGTCCTCGAGATTCGGATAGATTTTCAAAGATTTGGGGAAACTCCTTTAGCTCATCCTCTCTCTCTCTCCCATGTTGCCTCATCCTCTGAATGATTACTCCACTGCACCTTGCACATCTTAATCACTCGATTCCTTGTAACTCGTGCTAGAGTATCCAAAATCTTGATAGGATATTCAGAAATAGTAAGATCCTCCTTGATGTTTAACCCATCCATAGATAATGGTTCCTTATCATGAGGCTCGAAACCCTTTTTCAACTGAGAGATATGGAACACATCATGCACATCTGAAAGATGATCTGGCAATTCTAATCTGTAAGCTACTTCTCCCACTCTCTCCAAAATCTTAAAGGGTCCGATAAAACGGGGTGATAGCTTTCCCTTAACTTTAAACCTTTGTAAACCTTTGATTGGCGACACCTTTAAGTACACATAATCACCATCCTGAAAAACAACGTGTCTCCTCTTTTTATCTGCATAACTCTTCTGTCTAGATTGAGCGGACCTCAAGTTCTCCCTAATGATCTGAACTTGTCTCTCTGCTTCTTTAACGACACCAGTTCCAAACAACTGACTTTCTCCAGTCTCGCTCCAATACAAAGGAGTTCTGCACTTTCTTCCATATAATGCTTCAAAAGGTGACATTTTCAAACTCGCGTGATAACTGTTGTTATAAGAGAATTCAGCATAAGGCAAACTTTTGTCCCAACTTCCTCCATGTTTAAGAGCACAGGCTCTCAACATGTCCTCAAGAATCTGATTAGTTCTTTCGGTCTGCCCATCTGTCTGTGGATGATAGGCAGAGCTGAAATTCAATATCGTATCCATGGATTCATGAAGTTTCTCCCAGAAACAAGATGTAAATTGAGTACCTCTGTCCGATACTATCTTCTTGGGTACACCATGCAAACACACGATCCTGGACATATATAACTCAGCTAACTTTGCTCCTGTATAAGTAGTTCTTACGGGAATAAAGTGAGCTACTTTGGTTAAGCGATCCACAATAACCCATATTGAATCGTAACCATCTCGAGTACGGGGTAATCCAACTATAAAATCCATACTGATCTCTTCCCACTTCCATTCTGGCACTTTCAAAGGCTGTAGCAATCCAGCTGGCTTCTGATGCTCAGCTTTAACTTTATGACAAGTGTCACATATGGCTACGTGTGCAGCCACGTCTCTCTTCATTCCATACCACCAATACCTCTGCTTAAGATCTTGGTACATCTTAGTACTGCCGGGATGAATGGAATAAGCTGAATCATGAGCCTCTTTCAAAATATTTTCTCTAAGATTGCCTACCTTTGGCACACAAATCCTCTTTTTAAACCATATGGTTCCCTGATCATCCTCTGTGAAGTCTGGGGCTTTTCCTTTCTTCATAGTCACTTTGATTTCCCGGATTTCATCATCATTCAGCTGTCCCTGACGTATCTCCTGTTCTAAGGTAGATTCCACTTCCAATGTCACTCCATCAGTATGAGTAACCATACCCAAATTGAGACGCTCAAACTCCTTCATCAACTCGTCAGGCAACTGGAAAGCTAGGGCTCTGTTAGATTGTCCCTTTCGACTCAAGGCATCTGCAACTAGATTTGCCTTCCCAGGATGATAGTGTATCTCCAAATCATAATCCTTGATCAGCTCTAACCATCGACGCTGTCTTAGATTAAGATCCTTCTGAGTGAATATGTACTTTAGACTCTTATGATCCGTATAAATCTGACACTTTGTTCCCATAATATAATGCCTCCAAATTTTCAAAGCATGGACCACTGCTGCCAACTCAAGATCATGCGTAGGATAATTCAGCTCATGCTTTCTCAACTATCTAGTTGCATAGGCTATAACATGTCCTTCTTGCATAAGAACACATCCTAGACCTTGTCGAGATGCATCACAGTAGATATCAAAACTCTTCTGCAAATCTAGCATTACTAGCACTGGGGCTGTGGTCAATCTTTTCTTCAACTCCTCGAAACTAGCCTGACATGCTTGAGTCCACTTAAATTCTCTATCTTTCTCCAATAGTGACGTGAGAGGCTTCACTATCTTGGAAAATCCTTCAATGAACCGACGATAGTATCCTGCAAGACCAAGGAAACTCCTGATTTCCTTGACTGTCTGTGGCGGTTCCCACTTCAACACATCTCTAAACTTTCCCGGGTCAACGGAAATACCTCCATCGGTAATGATATGCCCAAGAAAAGAGACTTCCTTCAGCCAAAAATCGCACTTGCTGAACTTAGCGTACAGTTGGTGTTCCCTCAACTTTTCCAATACGAGCCTCAAGTGCTCATCATGCTCTTCCTCATTCTTGGAGTAGATCAAGATATCATCAATGAACACCACAACGAACTTATCCAAATACGCCATAAATACTTTATTCATCAGGTACATGAAGTAGGCAGGTGCATTGGTTAAACCAAAGGACATGACTGTATACTCATAAAGTCCATACCTAGTGGTAAATGCAGTCTTAGGAATATCCGATACTCTAATTTTCATCTGATGATAACCAGAACGTAGATCAATCTTGGAGAATACTTTGGCACCTCTCATCTGATCGAATAAATCCTCGATACGGGGCAAAGGATACTTATTCTTGATAGTGACATCATTAAGCAACCTATAATCAACACACATCCTCTGTGTACCATCCTTCTTTTCCACAAAGATAACAGGTGCTCCCCAAGGTGATGAACTAGGATGAATAAATCCTTTTTCCATTAACTCTTTAATTTGTTTCTTAAGTTCTACTAGTTGATTACTAGACATTCTATAAGGGCGTTTAGAGATTGGAGCAGTACCAGGTAAAAGATCAATAACAAACTCAACATCTCGGTCAGGTGGTATACCTGGTAGCTCATCTGGGAATACGTCTGTATAGTTGCACACTACTCTGATATTCCTCAGATCGTTTCCATTAAGTTGATTCACTGCACCATCGGTTGATGAGGGTAAGGGGGCTACCAATTCAACTCTTTCTCCTTTAGGACTAGTAAGAAGAACTGCTCTAAGGGCACACTGAATCATGGCATCATGCTTAGCCAACTAATCAATTCCTAGAATAACATCAAGCTCCTTTGAATCCAAAACCATCAATCCTGCCTCGAAATCTGCTCCCATGATCTTGAGATTAACCTTAGGACATATGTATAAAGTTCTCATCTCTCCCCCCGGTGAGTTAACTAACATGGGTTGTTTCATGGGTTGCATGGGTATGTTATGTTTGGCCACGAATTGAGCGGAGATGAAAGAATGCGATGCTCCATAATCAAATAAAACAGATGCAGGGATTGAGATGACAAGGAACATATCGAGCACCACCTGTGGGTTCTCCTGAGCGGTCTCAGCACTCACATGGTTCACCTTTCCTCGTGAAAAGCTCTGTTGTCCCTTGTTACCCTGCGGGGTCTGGTTCTCGTTCCTCATCTGCTGCGTCGGCTGACTCTGCACTGGAGTGTTGGGAGCGTTCCTCTTGGGGCAAGCATTGGCATAATGACCAGTTTCTCCACACTTGAAACAAGTGACGCCTCCTGGGGTGCTGGTCCTCGCTGGGGTGCCAACTGGGGGTACTGGGCGACTCTGCTGGGGGTTAGAGCGTGGAGTCTGCTGTACTGGGGGCCGATTCTGCTGACTAGGCTGCTGGAACTGCTGAGCGGGGCGCTGAAACTGCTGGGCAGGGCGTTGAGGCTGCTGCTGCCCAAAGTTCCCACTCGGGCCTCCAAAGCGGAATGGGGTCCCCTGCTGTGGAGCAAAACGGGGGCGTGTGCTACTCTCAGACTGTCCCTGCGAGATAGCCTTTCTCTTCTGTTCTCCCAACTCCTTACGCTTGTGCTCCAAACCAACATCGCTATCCACTAGCTTCTGGAAAGTCGGGAAGCTATGAGACATAAGCTGGTATTGAAGCGGTCCAGCTAATCCATACAAAAATAGCTCTTGTTTCTTCCCATCATCAGCGACATCCTCTGGAGCATAGCGAGACAACTCATTGAACTTGTCTCGGTACTCAGCCACTGACATGTTTCCCTGCTTGAGCGCGAGGAACTCCTGCCATGTGATGGCATCAGGGGTGGCATGGGCGGTGACATAAGCATCCCACCATGCTGAAGTTGACCCCTGAAGTCGTCCTGAAGCATACAGGACCCTCTCTCTGTCAGTACACTGGGTGATGGTAAGCATCTTCCCAATCGCCTTCAGCCAATCCTCTACATCCAATGGATCAGCTGCATGGGAAAACACCGGTGGGTGGTGGCTCATAAACTCCCGATGCTTGTCAACGGGACGGTGCTAGGGTGGATTCTGCTGAATCTGAGCTTGAAGGTTGGACATGTTGTTGGACATGTTCCGGAGAAGCTGCATCTGTGCCTCCAGAAACTGCTGCATTGCTGGATCCATCTGTCTTTGCTGCTGAGCACTACTTGATCCTCTGGTTCTTCTCTGACGGGTCAATGGGGGCTGATCAACTCCTGATCCTGACCTGGTGTTCACCATCTGAGTGTTAGGAACATCGATTTAGATGGTGGTGTAAAGAGAAGTGCTTAAAAGATTAAGCAACAACAATTTCCAGATTAGGACAGATTCGGTTGGTCTTAAAGGATTAGGTGTATCTCACAGTTCTGTTATCCAAAAATTATGAAATTTTAACAGAATAAAGGGGGTGAAATTATGAAGCTATTCCAACTGGAATCACCTCGATCCAATGTCTGAAGATCAGGATATAAAATAAACAAGACGACTGTGTCAGCAGGGTTTCTCAGATTCTGATAGGTCCATTGTTTCGTTTATATTTTTCAGGATATAGATCCAAAAATTCTGAAATTTTTACAGAAAAACATCCTCTTGAACTAACCCAACTGGTTTTGTATCAAACGGAGTTCTGTAGCTTGAGATAAAATTAAAACAGTGCTGCTGTGTCAGAAAGCTGCGTGAACAGATTTGGTACTAACTGATTTTATGTAGAGATTGAGTATAGATAGATAAAAGATTAAGGTGATGAAAGGTTGATTTAGACAGAAATAAACCCAACTAAACAACTTTATTATTAAACCAATGCCATTGTGGTCATCACTCCACAACACATTGCACTCAAACAAAAATCCAACTCAATCATTATTCAACATCACAAGCATTCAAACACACTTTACTAAACTAAGCACACCTAAACGAAGATCGTTCTATCGATTACATAAACCTAATATCTCCTAGTCCAAGGAAGGACTTCAGTGCGGGCTTCAGAGGAATCGTAGCGAGGCCTCTTTGGCTCAGGTGAAAAGTGTGGCTCATCTTCATCGTCTAGGATCACAGGGAAAGCCTTGCCCGACTGAGCAGCTTCCAATGAGCGCTTCTGTGTTTCCAAGACGAGGATCTTCTCTTGAGCCTTGGCAAGCGTGTTGTTGGCATCATCCAGGGCAGTGTTAACGGCAGCCAAAAGCTCACGAAGGTTGTTCACCGTACTCTGATGAACTAGAGCTGGGGCGATGTAGGTCTTGGCTTCACCACTTGCTCTGTAAGGAGTATACATGCTGCGAGTGTTCTCCAGTATAGCACGCTCCTTGTGAGAGAGTACATAAAGTGCTCTCCTAGCTGCTTCTGCAATTCCGGCTTCCATGGTGGTCCGGTGAGCAACATCGAAGTGCCTGGACATCTCTCTAGCTCCATAAGTGGGATCTTCCTCATACAAGATGGCTGTCACATCCCAGTGGGGCTCGAACCAAGGGTGTGTCCACAGCTCACACTGGTAGTCTGGTTTTCTGCCATAGCCCAAACGGTAAACGGTCGCTCGTAGTTTGTCGGCCATGGGAATGCCTATCCCATTGTGCCGGTACGAGTAAACCTTCCAAACCACCTCTTCAGCGGGTTCTTGCTCTTGCCTTTGTCCTTCATTCTCCTCTGGATATTACTCCTCTGGTTCTACTTCTTCTGGGTCTTCCTCTTCTTGCACGTACTCAGATGCTGGAGCGGGTGTTTTCAGATGGTGATCCATCTATAGGTAAAGAAAAGGTTACAGAGTGAGGTAGGTGTTAAAGATGGGTTCAAGAGTAAAGGTAAGATAAAGAACAAGGTAAAAGGTTAGGGTTAGAGGAAAGCAAAGAGAAGTGTAAAAGAAGGGCAAAGCAAGCATTAAGTGTGTGGCTTCTAGTATAATCCTTAATTTCAACCATTGCTAACTAGGCTAACATCCTACAGTCAACACGGCTCTGGTACCACTTTGTCACACCCGGTTTTAAAGGCAAAACCAGATGCATAAATTACATGTGCGCCAGGATCAAAGTTACACACATGCAATGACTCAGTGTATACCAAAACAATGCCAAAACGTTTAAACTTTATTACAAGACCAAAAAGTCTCATCATCGAGTAGCTAGCAGCGGATTTATCGGACTCCACAGGCAGTCGACTGGAAGCACGTGCCTAGAACTCATCAAAGTCACCAGGATAATCTTCAAATTCTCCCGTGTCTGAGCAGCAATCCGGATAGTGTAGATGCAATAATAAAATAAGCGTGAGCACACAAGTACTCAGCAAGCGGAGATATACAGTAAATAAACATGCAAGGTTGTATAAGTGGAAAGGCTGAAAGGTTAAGCTTTAGCATTTTAGTTGGTCAAATTTTATTAAGCATCTAATTACTAGCAAATGTAAGTTTATACCAACCCAAAATTAATATGAAGCATTGCCCACAAAATAAAATGCATCAAATTAATTATCAACTTCCATAGATTAATCATGTGAGGGTCCAAGCTGCTCTTGACCGTGAGCACGGCTAATCGATTAGTTTTACACTATGCAGAGGTTGTACATCTTTACCCACAAGTCGCGCAAAAGCTCCGAAGAACTTTGAACCCAACCACGCGATGCTAGCTAGGCATCATACCACACTTCCTAGGTGTGATTGCATAGGGGCGCTACGAGACCGTTACAAAGATTCCAAAGTACCGGCTACTCACTAGGTTTCATGACAGCGCAATGTATAAAGTCCCCTAGCAGGTACCGTGTCTTAGCAAAGCCAACTCCCCGCCAGAGCGAGTCTATACACCAACTACCGGCACCCCCTAGCCTCTTTCAGGTAAAGTATACCACATACCAAGGTTTCTAATTAATTAGTCAGGACCAGAGCCATATAGTTCTTGTGGTTGTACTATTGTCCCGGGTGGTTCTCCATGTTCCAATTAACAAAATATGGTCTTTCAATTATCATGAACAAAAGAGGTAACAAGTGACATGTATGTTCATTACCAACCCAGTATAAGCAAACTAAGCAACATCTACCATCAAGATTAATTAAATATCCCAGCTTCAAGGTAATGGTAAAAAGATTCTAGTCATGATCCTTAATAGGAACCCAATCACAATTAATGCAAGCGAAAAAGTATATACGGTGATTAAATGCATGTTTATATAGGCAAAGCGGGCATGGCCAAGGAATAACTTGCCTTTCACAAATCCTTGCTGCTCAGAGTCTTCAACACTTGTGTCTTCGGGAAACTCCTCGAACAATGTGTTTTCTACGCATCACACATACACATACAAAGAAAACATACAATAAAATAAGAAACAATTCACCAATCATCAAAAACAGAAACAAGAACACCACTAAACTAATCTACTCGTCGAGACGAACACATGGATATGTAGAACACTAAAAACGGAGCTAAAACGGCGAAGTTACGATTAAAACAAGCTCTAGGGGCCTCTTTGTGAGAAAACTAAACTTCCAGGGGCCTAATTGTGAAAAACTGAGGACCTAAACGTAAAGAAACCAAAACTTCCAGGGTCTGCAGTATAAAACTTGAAAACGGGACCGCGGCTACAAAATTTTAAAAGCTCAGGGTTCAAAACATAAAACCAAGGACATGGTTGTGATTATTTTTGAACTGGGTGGACCGCGGATGCAAAACAGGTAAAACTCAGGGTCTCTTTTGCAAAAAGGACACACGACGTAGCAGGTTGACCGTTACGCGCTGTGCTGACTCTGATCTGATCCGTTGGATCTTGATCCAGCGCTGAGAAACGAGGCGCGGCGCGACGACGGCGCTGGCGGCAGCGAGCGGCGGCGCACGGCGGAGGAACTCGCTGGCGAAACACGATCTCGCGTTCCCGGACGCAATCCGACGTACAAACGACAAGGGAAGGTAGCGGAAGGCACGCGCGACACATCTCCGGCATCAATTTCAGCGGAGGTGCGACAGTGGCGACGGGACGCGCGGCGCGGCGGAGCGGGGACGACGGCGAGGTCAAGCGGGCTGCGGCGAAACACAAGGACAAGAACAAGCGGTGCCTACAGCATGCTCACCTCCTCGTGGTGCTCCGGCGTGCTTCTTGGTGACGAAGGAGCGGCGCAGCAACGGATCAACGGCGGCGGCGGCAGCGCGGAGCTTGCTAGGGTTGTGCGACCTCGAGATAGGAGGGCAAGGCAGGGCGGCGGAACTATTTAAAGGGCCGGAAGTCTCGTGCTGGCACGGACTCGGAAGAACGCGGCGCGGACGACGCGGTTTCCAGCGGCGGACTGTCCGCAAACGACGGCGGTCTCGGCGTCGAGTCCTGCTCGGTTACGGAGGTAAGGGATGACGTGTGGGGGCCAGCGGTCAGCGGTAGCGACGGACGCGGGCGAGCGGCGTAGAGCTGGGCCGGTGCGACGTGCGCGAAACTGGGCTGCCGGGCCGTTTCGGGCCGGTGCGAAGGGAAAGTGAAGGAGCGCTGGCGATCTGCGGAGAGGACTAGAGGGGGCTCCGGTGGACTTCAGCTGCTGGGCGAACTGGGCTGATTTGAGCTGAAGCGGAGGGAGCTCAGGCGGCCGGGAAAAGAGAAGAGGGGGCTTCGATAGACCTTAGGCGCTGGGCCAAAGAAAAGGAAGGGAAGGAAGGATAGAGAAGGACTTTTCTTCTTTTTTTTCTAAACTTCAAACACTCATATTTGAATTCAAATTTAAATTTCAATTCAAGCAAACAAAAATGATGCAACGGCATGAATGCAACAAATAATTCCTAGATTTATTATTTTTATTTTAAAATTAATTTTATTCCTAGGAAATTAAATAGCAACATTATGGTCCTTAACATTATACATTTTTTCTAGCCCATTTTATTAAATTGCAAAATAGTAAAATTAGGGTGTTACACCATAGAAAACAAAGAAATTAAAGGTGCTTCAAAGGCTTCCCTAAGAGCAACTCTAGCAAAGCCTCTACTCAAAAAGTAGGGGCCGAGAGAAAAAAAAAAACGCACTCCAGTAGAGCCCCAACTTCACCCCCTACCACTGTTCACGCCCCTACTGCTCCCCTCCAGCCCCTTCTCCTGCGGGTGGAGAGAGGAGCCCCTACTCGGTAGTTGCGGCTTTTTTCCGTTCGCGCCCCCGCACGGACTGCGCCTGCGAGATCCAGCCGCGCGCGCCCGGCCGTCCTAGCTGTCGCGTCACGCTACGAGATCTGGAGGGGAGGCGGCAGACGGGAGGGGAGGCGGCAGACGGGAGGGGAGGTGGCAGTGGGGCCTACCTGCGCTGGAAGAGGTGAAGCCGGCGGTCGAGCTCGATTCGCTCCCGGCCCGGCCGCAGCTCAGCGGGTGACACCTCCGCGCTTGGCTGGCCCTCAAGCTCGATTCGCCGTCGTCGAGCTCTACGGGAGCCACCTCGCGCGGCCTTGAGCTCTGCGGGCGCCCTCAAGCTCGATTCTGCCCCCGGAGAGAAGGACCGGGTGAAGGGAGGCGGCGGACGGCAAGGGAGGCGGCTGATGGGAGGGGATGCGGTGGAACGCACGGCGGAGAGCTCGGCGCCAGCCCTTGACCTCGATTCGCGTAGCCACGGGAGGAAGAGGAGTGAGCACGGAGAGAAGCGAGCGGATCTGGGTGGCCGGCGGTGAGCTGGAGCGCGAGGCGGCGGGCGGTGCCGGCGAGCTTGAGGGGCATGTGGTGGCAGCATGTGTGCGAGCATGGGGAGAGACCATGAGGGGAGGGAGGGGCGTTGTGGTGTAGATGGAAAAATATGTGACCCACTGACAAATCGGACCCGCATGTCATATGAGAATAAAGGCTTTGAAGAAGGGACCATTGCTGGAGTTGGAGCTTAAATCTATATAAAAACGTTGATAGAAACCCCTACTCGAAAAAGTAGGCACCTTGAATAGATACTATTGCTGAAGTTGCTCTAAGCACACCAAGATGTCAAAGAGCTCACTGAACATGTGTGCACCGCAAGAAGCAACTGAAATGATGGTGTATGTGGCCAAAACATCAAGCACCTTAAGACAAGTACAGCATTACACACAGTTGTGGTACTGGTTTCAGCTCTGGATGCTATATACGGAGTACATACAGACAGGATGGTCGACTTCAAAGTTTGTACAGGTCCTGTGAGATGCGGCCTGTTCGTTTCGCTGGTCCAACTGGACAGCGCTATAGTACCATGGTATATTGTCAGATTCTCGGTACTTGAACCTCTGCAGTAACCCTTCGCTACAGTAACCAGTCGCTACAATACTTTTCTCTTACAACAAATCAGCGCCAGCATCTTCCATCCAGCCAAGTGAACAGGCTGGGCCTTCAAAAGCTCACAATTCCAAGCCATTTGAAGTGTGGTCATTCCTTTTCTTCCCAAACATGTTATCACAGCTCTCAAGAAGGGGATATTTAACTTTTTATCATTATGACCGATGGTCACTCTTTGTTTAGCACTTTAATGGTGCCAAATATATATTTTCTCTCGACGTTGCGAAAGCGATACATTTTTACCACTTTTACTCGTGTGGCACGCCAGCGCGACTGTCCAGCTCGGATCCGAGTCAGCGAAGGGTGTGAAATGTCTCTAATGCCCTTTGCCTTCTTGTTCCTCCTCCTCTCTCTCCTGTCACTTACATGTGGGACCCACATATAAGTTGTCTTCAACATCTAGCTCCCCTCCCGCCGGGCAAGCCCGCCCCGTCCCCTCCCACTCCACTCCGCTCCGCCTCCAGCCGCCGCCCGGCAATGCCAACGATCAAACCCCCTGCCGCCCAACACAGCAGCGGTCAGACGACGCCATCCGCGCCGCCGAGGAGCGCTTCCACAAGACCAATAACAACAACCAGGCGCGCGGGGCCACCGCCGTGGTCCAGGCGCCCGACGCCACTGGTGTCTTGTATCAGGAGACCATGAAGCAGCAGGGAGAGAGCCACCACCTGGGGCACAACGGTCAAGAGGTCGCCCACGGCACCGAGCCGCAGTAGTGGCTGGCGGAAACTACCGCCGCTCCAGGGAGAGGGCAACAAGACCATGGGGACGAGCACCGCCGCCGCGCACGGTGGCAAGGAGTGGTCGGCCGGCCACACAGCGAGGGAGCAGGAGGACGGCGGTCAATCCCGCGTGGCCCACATGATGATGCAGGAGGAGATGTTGGATAGGAGGTCGGTCGCGGAAGCCACGAGCGCCGCAGTGGAGAGGCGCAACAGGGGCGGCGGGGAGACCGACGTAGCCTCCGCGGGGAAGGACTTTAAGGAGAAGGCGGCGTGCACGACCGGCTCCACGGCGGACCACGCCAAGGCGAAGGGTGTCGAGGCAAAGGACCCCGGCTCGCGCGGCGCGCAAGCCGCGATGGGGAAGGCCCAGGAGGCCACGGGGGGCGGTGGCCGACCGCACCAAGTAGGCGACCGCTACGGCGAATGACGCCACCGCCGACGCGGCCGGGGTGACCGTCGAGTATGCGAGGCAGGTGGCGGCGAAGGCCAAGGACGTGACACTGGGCACCGGGGAGACGGCCGCCAAGTATGCCAAGCAGGCGGTGGCCATGGTCAAGGACGTGTCGGTGAGTGCCGGTAGGGCTGCGGCAGAGTACGCTAAGCAGGCGGTGGTGAAGGGAAAGGATGTGACTGTTAGCGCCGGCGGGACGGCGGGAGAGCTCGGGCTCCATCAGCTTCGGTGGCCGAACTGGCATGGAAGAGAAGTGGCCCGACACCGGCATGGACGGCGTCGACGAGGGCTCAGTGGCCAGCCCGAGGAAGAAGAAGGGCAGGGGCAGACGAGGTCTTTTTGCACGCTCGCCTGGCCTCGATCCACCGTGGAAGGCTCACGTGGCGTGCCAGCGCAGCAAAAGTGGTAAAATTGTATCGCTTTCGCAACATGGAGGGCAAAAATATATTTGCCACCGTTAAAGTGCTAAACGGAGAGTCACAACTCGTTGTAATGTTAAAAAGTTAAATATCACCTCAAGAAGCGGTCTTCAGACAATTATCACAGGGGCTCGGGCCGTCTCTGCAGCTTTGCCTGTTGTATTGCTCACCAAAGCACTCCAGAAGTGCATCTGCCTCTGGCATTCAGCCTGCAAGGACAAAGGAAAAATCATCGTTCACTAGAAATCTGGGTGCGCTGTTTGGCGCACCAATTGAAGCGCCAACTGAGCTGATCCTCTGGACTCTGAGCGCATAGCATATCTGAAGGGAAATATGTTTATATGTTGACATCAATATATTGTTCAATTTGTGAATTTATGAAATAGAAGCAAAGCTCAAAATGACATAAAAATTAGTTTATTGTTATTATGTATAGGAAATAATTAGTTATATTTTATATTGTTCCTACCAAATAATAAGAAAATCCATTATTGATAATTTATAATTTTCGATAAACGCTCAAATGTAACATGAGCCCACCGAACAATATGTTGTCCTCTTTGAATGTGTGGATAATACGGGGTCACTTAAACGTATATTGGTTCCGTTTTATAGTGGGTACCATATGGGGCCCCACGGTCCCACCTACCGCTTGAATGTGTGGGTCTCACGTGGGACGCCTGTGTAGGTTCCACCCCTTCAAATATAATGTGGGTCCCACGTAACATATGTGGGTCCCACTTGATTGTGTGGATCCTATGGGGCCCACTTTGACCTATGTGGGTCCTACCTATATCTGGGTCTCACTTTTATAGTGAGCCTCACATGGGACCCACCTGACATGTGTGGGTCCCACGTGGGCCACCGTCGGGCCTCCCCTCAACCTAAGTCGTACGTCACACGGTCTGACATATGTGGATCCCACTTGATTGTGTGGATCCTATGGGGGCCATCTGTGGATCCACTTGATTGTGTGGATCCTATGGGGGCCATCTGAACATGTGTGGGTCCCACGTGAGCTATCATCGGGCCTCCTCTCAATCTAAGCCATACGTCGTGTGATCCGATGGTCGAAGATTTGCAAGCGATGTGGTAGCGGAGTTTGGTTGAGCTTTCATATATAGAGATGTCCAAGAATGCAAGCAATTCTAGGATTTGAAATGTGTCCAAAAATGCAATTGTAGAACACTCTAGCTGGTGTGGGATCCACCTATAGTAAAAAAATCGGTGGCTCAATACTTCCAGCAATAAAAAATCGACTAAAGAAACCAAAGGAACGTGCTTTTTCTTTTGTCCCTGCACATTGCACCGCCCACCACGTAGGCACTACTGGAACCGTCCAGAATCATCCCAGCCTCTTCATTTGCCTCCACCACATGTTTGTTCTTGTACTAGGGGCAGGGGCAAATGTGTCTTTTTACCTCTTTCTTGGTCTGCGTGCAAGAGCCTAGAATTGCATCCTTCGCCGCCGGACGGAGGGAGTAGACTCATAGATAAGAGTGTGAAATTTAAAAGAAAAGACTGAATCATTCAAAAATATGTCAGCTGACGTGGGGCCATATGTGCAGTGGCTGATATGGCTCCGATCTATGTAGGTAGGGATGAAAGTGGTACGGTCAGACATTTAAATAGCAAAATCGTATCCGAATCCGAGCATTCAATATTCGTAATTATCCGTACCGTATTAGCATCCGAATTTTCAAAGTTGGATTTCTAAGATCCAAATATGATGAATATCACTATTCGACACATCATCTACTGTTCGTATCTGAATTCCATCCGCGAATCCAATCGGAGAAAGAAAAACTATCTGTATCTTTATCCGCAGTATCCGTTCGTATCCGATCCGTTTTCATCGCGGCTAAAACCGCCATCAAAACTTTTCAAATGATCAAATTAGACGGTTTTAAAAGTTAAAAAAGAGGGAATTTGGTTTCTTGATCGAATGTAAAAATCGGACTTCATTGATATTTGGGGGGTTTTCTCATGCGCAGGTCACTTGCAGAGATCGTGATCCTTCACTCGTGCACTCGCCAGCGACGATTATATCAAACCCTGTACTTGCATCAGTTCCAATGTACGGATGTACCACACAATGAGTCTTTATAATCATGATAAAACACACCGCTACTGGCAAAAAAAGAAGACTGGTACAGGAAAAAGAAAGAAACAAGACTCAGCAAGAAGAACTTTTATTGTTGAATGATCATGCATGGCATCAGTCTCCAGTCTTAACAACCACAAAGGCAGACTGTCAAACTGAGGGTACACTCCTCCTCAATTTTATAATCCGCTAGGGTGCGCTTGCCCTGCAACATCTTGCCGCCATAGGTGAGGCGTTGTTGTATGGGGCGGATACCGTTCCTCTCATAGATGCTCATCTTGACGTCGTTCACAGTAAACGCCCTCTCGACCTTAAAAGTGACGACCGCTCTGTCTAGCATCTTCACAAAGATCTGCATTTCACCTCTCGGACTTTCGTATATGATTAGGCCCATTGAACACCACCTTTACATAGATTTGCATCTTTTCTTGTAGTTCAAGCGTGGATTCATGCTGGATGTTATAATCGGCCAACGTAAGGTTATCATCCATCTGCACTCCATCGTTGACAAGGTGGTGTTGTTCCAAAATCTTTTGCTTAATAGTATACACGGTATCTGATGGTTGGACCCTGAGGCGGATTGTCCTGCCGGTGGGGCTCCTCACAAAGATACACATCCTGGATAAATGAGAACAACAAACATCACCAGTTATTTTTATTGTAGACAAATAAAATCTTTAATCCAGCTTTTAATTATTTTGGATATACAACAAGTACATCATGAATACAATACGAAGGAGATTGGGCACACGCAAAAAAAAAAAAAAAACTAAACAGCTAAGGTACGTACCTGAAGTCGTCGACGAAGATGCTAGTTGTTGCTTAGAATCTACGAATCGGCGGCGTACGTTTCTTGAAAAAAGATGAGCCCTGCTGTGCTGGGAGATCGAAAGCGTTGGGGTTGTAGGAATAGATTCATCTTATTTTTATAGTCGATCGTGTCATCGATTCATCGTGGTGGTGGCTGATTTATTCGAGTCGGAAGAGGAAGTGCAAAGGCCATGTTCGGCTTATCTTGGCTTGGCTTATCTCGATTTATTTCGACTTATTTTCTCTCACATAATATTATTCAATCTACCAGCCGAACACTATTGTTCATGTCAGCCGAAAAGCCTCAAAGTTTGGGTCCGACCAGGGCGGCGCCGGACTTCGACTCGATGACGATCCAGTACGGACGGGCTGGACGGCGGCGAGCGGGAGCAGGCCGGACTTGGGCGACCACTTCCGAGGCCCATTATTGAAGGGAGGGAAAGGCCCATTATTGAAGAGCCCACTTACACAATTTGTTGTATAGACGATACATATACGAAAGCTTGTATTCCTCATGCATCCTGGCCTCACGCAGTCCACATATTTTTCAGGAGATCCATATATGACTCGCAAACATTCTGGTGGGACCCACATACTCTTCAATGGGACCAGGTTACATTGTATGGAGAGTAAAAATATATTTATTTATTTTCCTACGTATAAAATAATACTAAACTTTGTATACTAGGTTCGCCTTTGGTAGCCCTAATACATTTTGACTTAGCTTTCAAATTAAACTCACAAAATATGATTGAATTATATTCATCCATTGTTATTTTAATCTTGTATTTCTGTAAAAACCAAGAACCAGTAACATCTGGAGTCAGCGTCGTATTTATTGCTGTTATATGTCCGAAACAAGGTGCTATGGCAAACCAAGTGAGCGATCTTCTTGAGGCGGATGGCAGATCGTGGAATGACGATGAGGCACTAGAGCAAAATCATATCTTATACAACTATACAGGAGCACCACGCTAAGGATTTCTCTCAACTCATGAAGCCACATCATCACCTCCTACTAAGATGCATTAATACCTCACTAAGATGCATTAATTGTTATTTCTCTCTTACGTGGTGCACGTCATCTTGAATTTTGGAATGTTTTTTTTATCTATTCAAAAGTAACATAAAAGTTTATGATTTCCATCAAGAGATAGCTCATATGACTCTCGGGTTATAATCTCTGCAAGTGCACTATTTTTACGAGCAACTAAATAATTACAATGATTCATAGTTTATCGAAAAACTCTTTCAATCCCGCAGCAATGCGCGAAGAATCACGTAGTTTATTCCATATGGACGCCCTGGCCGTTCGACGTATTCCCCTGGGAAGAGTACACGAGGAGTTTTGGGCATGGGGAGGGCGAGCGCCATGGTAGGTGTGCGCTCTGCATACCGTGTTCTGTCAGAAAAGATAGCACAAGAGCGCGATCATGTTTCTGCACAAACATCTCACTCTGCAGGAAATAAAAACCCTATATGGCGCACTGTGTGGTCTCTAAAAATACCTCCAAAGGTCAGAATCTTTTGGTGGAGGGTCTTGAATGACTTCATGCCGTCCAGAGCTAATCTTTTTTTAAAGAATTACACAGTACAACGCAGACGCTCACAATACGCACACACACTCACCCTGCGGTGCTTGTGAGGAAAGTACCTTCCATGCCTTAACTGAATGCACTTTTGCTCGGTGTTTCTGGTGGAAGTTGACAGAATTAACAGGCATCAAACTACCAAAGTTATTGGCCACGAACCTGGACAGAAGATCTTTTGAACTACTCCTTCTATACAGAGCGAGACCGAGGAATTACTGTGGCATAGCGGTATCTGTGGAACAGCCGGAATGATAGAAGACATATATGGGAAGAATACCATTGAGGCAAAGCTTGCGATAGACGATAGAGTGGGCAATGGATGCCTGTTTTCAGTTAATACCTCACGTTTCTTCTAAGGAGGTGAAAAGCAAAGCAAAGTAGAGAAGTGGAGCAAACCCCCTGTTGGTTCTGTCAAAGTTAACACAGATGGGGCCTTTGTTGTGGCAGAAGGATTTTCAGGAGCCACGGGAGCTGTGTTACGTGGTCCGAATGGATGTTTCCTTGCAGAATCAGCACGTCATCTTGATTCAGTTGCGTCGGCTCATCTCGGTTTATCTCGGCTTGGCTTATCTCGGCTTATTTCAACTTATTTCCTCTCATATAATACTATTCAATCTGCCAGCCAAACACTATTCTTCCTGCCAGCCGAACAGCCTCTCTGATGGCGGATGCTGAAGCTCTCAGATCGAGATGGCGTACGGCTTATTCCACAAGGTACATATCTGACAGAGTGCTAATTGAAACAGATTCACAGGAACTGTTAGCACTTTGGCGATTAATAGGATCGTGTCCGTGCGTTACTACGGGCTACAAAATATACAACATGCGAAGCATCGAACAAGATAAAAAATAATGTGAAAATATACATAGATAATAAAAAAATATTTATTTCAAGAGTGTAGTTACTGAATTAAACAGAAATACATATGTCATGGTATTACAAAGATGTGATGCGTGTCTCTATAAGAAGCAATCGGCACAACAATCACGATCAATTCAAGTGCCTTAAGGTCTAACCTATTTCCTAAACCAGCTACATTGCTTGCATGACAGCTTCTGATGTCCAGCATACAAAGGAATCACCTGCAGTCACAAAATCAAGACAACTGAAAATGAAACCTACATGCACATTTATCTTAATTCAGTCGCACTTAGCCCCTCTTGTGCTGCCAAATAAATCTTGCCATCAAAGCATACTATCTTCAGTTTACCTAAACTATATTAGAGGCCAAATCGAGAAGCTCAGAATAGCAACTCTCTTACCACTGAACTGTAGGAAGATGAGAGTCATTTTACGTTTTGTGATCTAACAAACCTTACTTCAATTTGTATCTACGATGACAACATCCTAATGCAGCAAGGAACTCACGTGCAGGAAGCAAGAGATAAACAGATGTAGGAGGAAGAGAAAACAAACCAACAAACCCGTGTGCTGAGACTGTCGTCACCCTTGGGCTTCCAGTGTCAGGTGTGGATGGAGTGGCCGCCGACCAGCAGGATCCTGCAGAGCACAGTGGCCCTGATTATCACAAAGAGGTCCGTAGCAAATGTGAGCAGATCACCATGTAAAGTCACGAAAAGTCTATCAAAAAGAGAGAGAGGAGTAAAACATAACATTTGATTGGCTAAGAGTTCTAGCATTCTATAAGACTCCAGCTCAAATGGCAAAAGAAACTAAACTGATATGAATCAAAATACCTTCATTCTTCCTCTTACTCATTGAAGTCTTGTGAATAATATGAACGTTCTTCAACTTTTTTTGAGCACATATGAATGTTCTTCAATTTGGATCTTACACTGCTAAATATTATGCATAATGCGCCAGATGGTCCATGAAAGTTCAGGCTTCCTTGAAAAATGGTTTGTCATTGGAATAAAGAACAAGATTACAAAAGTTTTCCATAGACATCTCAAAGCAAAAACACATACTAACACCCAGCGACCTGTGTTGCCCTTTGAGGACCAGGAGCATCCGAGGACCAATGGATGGTCGCTCCTTAGTGATGAGTGATTGACAACGTTGTGCGGACTGACTCTTGGCTTAGTACTGCATGTGCAGGTTGCGGCTTGATTTGCGTGGTGCAGGTGAAGAACAAGCGTGAAAGGTCTACGCCTTGCATGGCCTCCAGGAGCGAGAGATAAGTAGGCTTGGTTCGAAGCACCCGGTGGCCGTTCGAGATCAAGTACGGGCCGCATGGTGCAAAAAGAGCAAGACGAAGTCGTGGACGGTTTGTTAGTTGATCCACAAAACAAACATGGAGCGGGTGCAACGGTTGTGGCCAAGTCAAGGAACGAGGCAGGACCGAGTAGACCGTCCGGGAGCCGGAGGTGAAAGGCCTGGCGTGCTCGACGCTTGGCGTGGAGGCTGGGCCGTGCACGTGGGGTTTGGTGGTTTACCCACAAAACCATCGGAGGAGGGTTTTTCGGTTTGGGCCTCAAAACCGAGCCCGAAGGCCCAGCGCGACGGAGACGGTGATCTGGGCACGTCGGGAAGCTTCGAAGCGGAGGACGCGTGGCGACATTGCACAGCTTGCGTCGGGAGGACGCGGGGTGCGGCGGAGGCATGTCCGTCTAATGAGAATATTCGCAAGTTTCCCAAATTTCCCTTAAGGGGTTGTATTTAGTAGTTTAAGTGCTAGGGGCATTATGGACCTTTCCCACCTTGGAACCCCCTCGATATATAAGTGAAGGGAGAGAGAGTGGAGGGCATCCTTTGGACTGCTTCTCATTTCCTCAGTAGGCTAGCCAGAGTGATCACGATTATCTGTTGCGGGTGGAGAAAGGGTGGAGGCTAGTCTCCGCTTGTATAGACTTGTTCATCGTTGTGTGGATATGGTTTTCGCGGATTAGCATTTGTTCTTCCCGTGTGATTTTCGTTTTTTCGGTGTCCTTTTGGTGGATTTTCGTTCGGGCGATTTGAGGTTGTTTTCTCTCGGATTTCTTTGAGGGGATCACTCATGAGTACTTCGTGACTCTTTTCCCTGTGATCTTGGCCCCTCAAATGCCAGGAATCGACCACAAATTGACAAACTTTGGATGAACTCGAGGTCATGGTGGTTGCCTCTTTGATTCACGATTCCTCATGATTGGAGAGGTTTGGGGACGAGATTTTTGAAGATAGAGCATCCCCATAGGACGTTACTACTTCCCCCATGATCTTGTTCTAATCTGTTGGGTGAATCGGGAGATCGGAAATTCGAGGTGAAGGGTTGACTTCACGGGTTGCCCCTGTCTGTTTTCCTGCGCACCACACGGACTGTCCGTGAGGTCCATACGGACTGTCCGTGGTGTCCTAGTTCATCGTGTGTTCTTGCCAGTTCGTGAGCACGTGCCGTTCGATCCGCAGGAGATCTTCGTCTTTGCTGCAAGGGGTTTGTCGGACAGTCCGTGGGCAAGTGGTGGACCGTCCGTGGTGGCCAGTGGGTCTCTGGTTTGCTCTATTCTGATCTCAGACCGTTCGTGTCTATTGGTCGGACAGTCTGCGAGCCCGACGGACCGTCCGTAAGTCAGGCTCGGACAGTCCGTATAGGCCGATTCGTCTCTGTCTTCTCGGTTGCTTATTTCGCACTGTCCGTCTGCTTCATAAGGATTGTCCGTCAGCACAGGTCGGACTGTCCACCAGGTCCATGCGGACTGTCCGTCCCAGGCAGACAGATTTGGCTAAGTCCTTCACCTCTTGAGCTTTAATTCTGTTGTGTGTGCTATACTTCCAGATATCGTTCCTAGGGTTAGTAGGTCCGCTGTGACTACATGATATTGACGATTGCTCTATGATTCGCTTCCCTCTTGTGTGTGATACCGGTGTTGATGGTCGTGGTTTGGGCTTTGAGAAAGTTGGGGAGTGCAGTGGTGAGCGGGAGAGAGAGAAGAGTGTCAACTCCACCCCATGTAACCCTCAACCGAGTGAGCGTGAGAAGATCGGGGATATCCTAGCTCCACCACAGATCACACCCACCAAGAACACCTAGGATGCCAAACCAAACCACCTGCTAAACAAGCTTGACACGACTCCTGATCCACCTATGTTTCCACCCAAGACAAACAACTTCTAGAGGAGAGTAACCTTTGTGTCTGGGTTGGGTGAGAAACCAAGTGAGAAGCCACAACCAAACCCAAAGCTTAGAGTGACCCGTTTCCAATGTGAGTATTGTGGGAAGGATGGTCACACTGAGGAGTTCTGCTATACGAAGGGGAAGGCTGAGAGGTTGGCTAGGGAGAAGGCCAACAAGGACAGGTACCGCCCTACTAGTGGTGTACCTGAGCCTCGTGAGCCACTGTCCAGGGGTGTAGCTGTTATGCATACAATTCTTGCGTTTGGTGCTAGGGGTGGTGGTGGTGCTCCTCAGAGAGCTAGTGGTAGGCGCTTTGGTGCAGCGCATGGTGGCTTTGCTAGACGTCCTCCTCCTCGTGATCAATATGAGGTTAGGAGATACGATCATAGCTTTGGGATAAAGAGGAACTACGGACCACGTTTTCCCTCTCGTGGTGGCTGTATTCCTCAGGTGAGACGTGAGAGGGTTCCTCCTAGGAGACGTGATAGGATGGATTTTGCTAACCCCTCTTTTGAGCAGATGGCTCGACACTGGTTTAACTCTTTCTGTGCTAACCCCAGTGTTGAGTCGTTTGCTCATTCTCGTTCTCGCTTTTGATTTTGCAGGTGGGAGGCTTGGAGAACATTTGGTTGATTGATTCCGGTTGTTCGCTACACATGACCGGAAACATGGAGTGGTTCTCCAGCCTCACCCCGGTGATGACCACGGAGTACATCACTTTCGGGGATAATGGACGTGGTAGAGTGACTGCAGAAGGGGTCCTCAAGTTAAGTGATAAGGTAACGCTGAAGTGTGTGGCCCTCATCAAGGCTCTTGGCTTTAATTTGCTCTCAGTTTCTCAGTTGCTTGACGAAGGGCTTGAGGTTCATTTTCGTGCTGGTTCTTCACGGATTCTTGACTCTCGAGGCGATCTTGTCTGTACGATCGTTCCTGAAGGAAAGAATTTCCATGCTGACTTTTCACATGTGTCTGGCCCTTCGTGGTGCTTGGTTGCTGGTCCTTCTGCTGATTTTTGGAAATGGCATAGGCGGTTGGGACACTTGAGCTATGATTTCCTTTCTCGCTTGAGTGGTCTTGATCTTGTCCGAGGATTGCCGAGGTTGAGGTTTGAGAAGGACTTGGTTTGTGCACCTTGTCGGCATGGCAAGATGGTCGCCTCATCCCACCCACCTTTGACCGAGGTGATGACTGAACGTCCAGGGGAGCTCTTGCATATGGACTTGGTTGGTCCTACTCGCGTTCGTTCAGTCGGTGGGAAGTGGTATGTCCTTGTGGTTGTGGACGACTACTCTCGCTATGTTTGGGTCTTCTTCTTGGAGTTCAAAGATGAGACTTTCGGTTTTGTTCAAGATCTGATCTTGAGGTTGAAGAACGAGCGACACAGAGAAGCCATTCGAGCTATTCATAGCGACAATGGCACAGAATTCAGGAATGCTCATTTTGAGGCCTTCTGTCATGATCTTGGTCTCGAACATCAGTTCTCTTCACCGTATGTTACTCCTCAGAATAGCATTGTGGAGCGGAAAAAACTGAACTCTGTGTGAGATGGCAAGGACGATGCTCGATGAGCACAGGACTCCTAGGCAGTTTTGGGCTAAGGCTGTCAACACCGCTTGCCATGTCTTGAATCGCATTTTCATTCGTGCTTTCAAGAAGAAGACGTGCTACGAGTTGATGCATGGACACGCTCCCAAGGTGAGTCACTTTCGTGTCTTTGGTTGTAAATGCTTCATTCTCAAGAAGGGTAAGCTTGACAAGTTTGAGTCTCGGTCTTCTGATGGTATCTTTCTAGGTTATGCCTTACATTCTAGAGCTTATCGTGTGCTTAATCTTGAAACTAACCAAATCATGGAGACATGCGAAGTAATATTCGACGAGACACAACCATGTAGCTCTCTTGGCTTTGAGTGTGAAGTTGATGCTTAGATAGAGCAGATGCTCTTCGAGAATGAAGATGAGAAGGAAGAAGAGGATGATGATGTCGAGGGAGTTCCGGCCGCTACTCATGTACCCTCTACTTCCACTACTACGACTACGATCGTTGATGGACCATCGCCTACACCTACGTCGACACAGCAAGGTTGAGTTGAAGCTGCTGCTGAGGGAGAGGTGATCTCCAGGCATGAGGCACCGAGGCGAGTGCAAGCTGATCATCCCCCATCCAAGATGATAGGCGACATCGATGAACGTACTACACGGTCGAGGTCCAGGACAATCTCTCACTTTGCTCACTCTGCTTTTGTTGCTTCTTTCGAGCCCAAAGATATTGGACACGCTTTATCTTATGCGAACTGGGTGAATGCTATGCATGAGTTGGAAAACTTTGAGAGAAACCAGGTGTGGGAGTTGCTTGAACCACCACTAAATTGCCATCCTATAGGTACTAGATGGGTGTACAAAAATAAAGAGGGTGAAGATGGTGAGGTGGTGAGAAATAAGACGAGGTTGGTTGCTCAGGGGTATACTCACAAGGAAGGGATAGATTATGAGGAGACATTTGCTCCTATGGCTCGTCTGGAGGCAATTCGGATCCTTCTAGCATTTGTTGTTGCTAAAGGATTCAAGTTGTACTAGATGGATGTGAAGAGTGCCTTTCTTAATGGGTATATCGAGGAAGAAGTGTATGTGAGGCAACCCCCGGGTTTCGAGAGTGCCAAGTATCCCCACTGAGTGTACATACTCCACAAAGCCCTTTATGGCCTGAAACAAGCACCTAGAGTGTGGTATGCTAGATTGAGAGATTTCTTGCTTGGAAAGGGGTTTGTGAAGGGTACAGTTGATAAGACACTCTTTCTCCTCGGGCATGGCAATGATATCTTAATCGTTCAGATTTACGTGGATGATATTATCTTTGGTGGCTCTTCTCAGATCTTGTTGCCAAGTTTGCAGATGATATGAGCAGGGAATTTGAGATGTTGATGATGGGCGAGTTGCAGTTTTTCCTTGGGCTCCAGATCAAGCAGCACAAGGACGGGACGTTCGTGCACCAAGGGAAGTACACCAAGGACATCGTCACGAAGTTCGAGATGAATGACTCCAAGCCGATGACAACGTCGATGAGTACGACTACGGCTTTGGATGCTGATGAAGACGGTGAGCCTGTGGACCAGAAGGAGTACCGGAGCATGATTGGCTCCCTCCTCTACTTGACGGCGACGAGGCCGGACATACAATTCAGTGTGTGCCTGTGCACTCGTTTTCAGGCTTCACCGAGGACTTCACATCGACAGGCCGTCAAGCGGATTTTCAGGTACTTGAACTATACTCCTGAGTTCGGGCTTTGGTATTCTACCTCCTCGACACTCACACTCCACGGATTCTCCGCTGCGGATTTCGTTGGATGTCGATTGGACCGCAAGTCTACCTCTGGCACTTGCTAGTTTCTTGGTTCTTCTATGGTCTCTTGGTCGTCTCGCAAGCAATCCAGTGTCTCCCAATCCACTACAGAAGCCAAGTATGTAGCTGCAGCCAGCTGTTGTTCCCAGCTACTCTGGATCACCTATACCATGAGCGACTTTGGTGAGAAATGTTCCCATGTCCCCTTGCTATGTGACAGCACTAGTGCCATAAGTGTAGCCAAAAACTCAGTGCTCCACTCCAAAACCAAACACATAGAGGTGAGGTATCACTTTCTGATGGACAATGTCGAGAAGGGAAACATCTCTCTAGTCCATGTGCCTACCCAAGACCAACTAGCTGATATTTTCACCAAACCTTTGGACCAAGCCACCTTCAGCCGCTTGCTAGGTGAACTTGGGGCTTTCTATCCGTTTTGAATTGGTTCTTGGAGCTCACTTGTAGCATATGTATCATATGTGTGAAAACATGGTAGGATAGCTATTTGTATCATATGCATTGCATTACATTTTGTATTTGTAGGTTGGCTTCTCCTATATACACTGATTTGCTATGATATGCTATTTATGAACTTGTGAGCATGCTTGTGGTGATATGGTGATGGATAGCTATGCTCTTGATGGTATGGATTGTATATTCATGTTGAGATGACTATTTTGTTTGAAAATGCTTAAAATGGCTTCACCCATGTGTAGAGAACTTTCCATGCTTTATTTATGCCTAAAATGACTAGTTCATGCTTAGGTTGTGCTTGGATATCTTGTTCTTTTCATTTGGGTCAAAGACCACATGTCATTGTGAATGTTTAGCCCAAATGTTACCTTGTGGAGGAGCATAAGCTTCTTTCTGCCGCAAAGGCATTTCATGTACCATGTTAAAATCTGAAAACCAAATGCCTGTGCTTGAAAATATGCTCTCACAATGTGCTCATGTCTTTTATATGCTTAATTTCATATATCTTGGGTGCCAAAACCGTTGCATGATGTCTACCAAGAGAAGTTTCTATTTAGAAGTAGACACATGGCTCGGTGGCTTTGACATGACATGAGATAGATTATGGGTGTTTGCAATGATCTTGTGACGAGAACTAGTGACCTTGCATGATCTTTGTGTGTTTTAGCTCATTTTGGCTTAAATGGCTCATGGCTAGAACTTTGCTCATGTGGTGAATTTTTTTTGTAAAATTTTGCTAAAATTGATTCATGCTTTGTCACTTGTATATGCTTCTATACTACCTTGATGGCAATGCTTTTACTGAACTATGAACTGCTTTGCTTGCCCTCTAGTTCATCTATAGCATATAGCATGTTTTTAGTACTCATTGTATATTTGAGAAGCTCGGTAGCTTGTATATGCTTTATTATGCACTCTCATGCTTGATTCATGCATTGTCAACAAGGGGGAGAAAATGACCAATTCATGTGCATGTGTCAAGGGGGAGAAAAACTTCATGTTGGGGAGAAATCATATGCATATGCACTTGTTCAAGGGGAGTTTGCATTGTTGCAGGGGAGCTCCGTGTCGTTCCTGATTTGTGTTTTGGTGGTTTTGCTCTTTTCTGTCGATGGTGTCGAGCCCTTTTGCCTCCCCTCGAGGAGTTGGCAGTTTGTGAGTTTTCTCACTGAAGTGATCTTGTTCTCGCTTGTTCTTTGGCGTTTTGATCACTTGTTTGAGTTTCTTTTTCTCTTTCTTTTCTGTTTTCTTTTTCTCTGAATTGTTTATGTGGTGTGTTGTCAATGCACTCATCAAGGGGGAGATTGAGGACCAGGAGTGTCCGAGGACCAATGGATGGTCGCTCAGTGATGAGTGATTGACAACGTTGTGTGGACTGACTCTTGGCTTAGTACTGCATGTGCAGGTTGCAGCTTGATTTGCGTCGTGCAGGTGAAGAACAAGCGCAAAAGCTCTACGCCTTGTGGGGCCTCCAGGAGCGAGAGACAATGAGGCTTGGTTCGAGGGACCCGGTGGCCGTTCGAGATCAAGTGCGGGCCGCATGGTGCAAGAAGAGCAAGACGAAGTCGTGGACGGTTTGTTGGTTGATCCACAAAACCAACATGGAGCCGGTGCAATGGTTGCGGCCAAGTCAAGGAACGAGGCAGGACCGAGTAGACCGTCCGGGAGCTGGAGGTGAAAGGCCTGGCGTGCTCGACGCTTAGCGTGGAGGCTGGGCCGTGCGCGCGGGGTTTGGTGGTTTACCCACAAAACCATCAGAGGAGAGTTTTTCGGTTTGGGCCTCAAAACCGAGCCCGAAGGACCTGCGCGATAGAGACGGTGATCTGGGCGCGTTGGGAAGCTTTGGACCGGAGGACGCGTGGCGACATCACACAGCTTGCGTCGGGAGGACGCGGGGTGCGGCGGAGGCGTGTCCGTCTGATGAGAATATTCGCAAGTTTCCCAAATTGCCCCTGAGGGGTTGTATCCAGTAGTTTAAGTGCTAGGGGCATTATGGACCTTTCCCACCTCGGACCCCCCTCGATATATAAGCGAAGGGAGAGAGAGTGGAGGGCATCTTTGCATCTTTTGGACTGCTTCTCAGTTCCTCAGTAGGCTAGCCAGAGCGATCACGATTATCTGTAGCGGGTGGAGGAAGGGTGGTGACTAGTCTCCGCTTGTATAGACTTGTTCATCGTTGTATGGATATGGTTTTCGCGGATTAGCCTTTGTTCTTCCCGTGTGATTTTCGTTTTTTTCGGTGTCCTTTTGGTGGATTTTTGTTCGAGCGATTTGATGCCGTTTTCTCTCGGATTTCTTTGAGGGGATCACTCATGAGTACTTCGTGACTCTTTTCCCTGTGATCTTTGCCCCTCAAACGCCGGGAATCGACCACAAATCGACGAACTTTGGATGAACTCGAGGTCATGGTGGTTGCCTCTTTGATTCGCGATTCCTCATGATTGGAGAGGTTTGGGGACGAGAATTTTGAAGATAGAGCATCCCCATAGGATGCTACTACTTCCCCCATGATCTTGTTTCAATCCGTTAGGTTAGTCGGGAGATCGGGAATTCGAGGTGAAGGATTGACTTCACGGGTTGCCCCTGTCTGTTTTCCTGCGCACCACACAAACTGTCAGTGAGGTCCATACGAACTGTCCGTGGTGTCCTAGTTCATCGCGTGTTCTTGCCAGTTCGTGAGGACGTGCCGTTCGATCCGCAGGAGATCTTCGTCTTTGCTGCAAGGGGTTTGTCGGACAGTCCGTGGACAAGTGGCGGACCGTCCGTGGTGGCCAGTGGGTCTCTGGTTTGCTCTATTCTGATCTCGGACCGTCCGTGTCTGTTGGTCGGACAGTCCGCGAGCCCGACGGACCGTCCGTAAGCCAGGCTCAGACAGTCCGTATAGGCCGATTCGTCTCTGCCTTCTCCATTGCTTATTTTGGACTGTCCGTCCGCTTCATACGGACTGTCCATCAGCACAGGTCGGACTGTCCGCCAGGTCCATGCGGACTGTCCGTCCCAGGCAGACAGATTTGGCTAAGTCCTTTGCCTCTTGAGCTGTAATTCCGCTGTGTGTGCTATACTTCCAGAGATCGTTCCTGGGTCAGTAGGTCCGCTGTGACTACGTGATCTTGACGATTACCGGTAGTGATTTTGGGGCATAGTCGTGTTCTTCTTTTGTGAAGAATTTTTATCGGCTCCCATTCACTCCCCCTCTCTCTGGTAGCCGGTCTCGGTCCTTCACCCTTCTCATCGATCAGCTCACCAATAACATTTATAATGGGTCAAAGTGTAAACCTGCCAACAGGCACCTGCAGAGAGGAATAGTTTTGAAGTCAGAAATTGTACTGAAGTGGACCATCCTGACAGTGTTGCAAATGAGACACTTAAACCTTGCACACTATCAGTAGACATCCAAAATTTTTACTGCCAACTTAAAACATTTTTCTTGAGGGATGGTGAGTACAATTAGACATCATTTTATTAAAGCATTGAGCTAAAAAAGAATCTGTGAGCAATTGGAGCTAAAAAAGAACGTGCTTGATGGACTCTTGAGGATCCCATTATCCTTTATTTCACATATTGACTTTTTTAGCAAATTTTTTATTCCCCACATGAGAAAAAAAATGGCACTTGCTTATCCATGAGGGCATCATCAGTTCCACAACAGAAATGTATACAATGCTTTTTGAAGCAAGAAAGAAAATGAATTGTAATCCATGATCCAAAATGCTATTAATATTAAAATTAATTAAGAAGGGAAAGATCAAACAAAGAGATCTACTCACTTCTCGGCAAACTGCATCCCGAGCAGCACTATGTCCATATCAACCAAGCTGCCTGTCACTAGCAAATCATATTATAACCCCAGTTGAAATCAAAACCTGAAGCATCAAACTGAACCTCAGATAGCATATAATTTTCAGAAAAAATATACCAAGTGTGATGTATTCATTTGTGTTCTTTTAACCAAGGTAAGCGATGTTCAACCAGATTTCTCACACAAACTAAAATAATAATATTTGGACTTGGTATTTTGTAATAATAATAATAATTTGCCAAGCATATTGTAGCAAACAATCCTGTATAGATGTTTATGATGGGCACCTCACAAAGTTTGACTCAGGAGTCAGGAACAATGCTATAAAATTACATCTCAAAAATAAATATTTCATTTATCTCGTGCTTTCCATTTCCTTCTGTGCTCTTGCGCAGTTCTTACCAAGTAAATGTGCATTCGGTGAGCAAGACAAATGACACTGCCTGTACTACCCAAAAATAAATCATGTCGATCAAAAGATGTTACATGCTACAGGATAACCTATAGGAGGGAGGGTGTTAAAACTGTAGGTGCTCGATGGAAGGTCATGCTCCAGTGGATCTTCTTTGCCAGTGTCACTGTGTCAGTGCCAAGGAAGGTCTCCAGGCCGAGAAGCACTGCCATCTACTTGTGTCTGGAAGACTAATCAGAAGTTGAAAGAACAATTCATAAGAAGAATTCGAAAGGGAAATGCACTGATGGATCAAAAGGGGAAAAGAAATCAAAATCAAGAAAGAAACTGATCAGGCTACATTGAACCAGCAATGAAATTGAGCATTTGAACAGCAATGAAATTGAGCATTTGAACAGCAATGAAATTGAGCATTTGAGCATGTTCTATATTCTTAATATAAAAAAACATAAGTAACTCTTGCCAATTTCACATGGTAATTGTGAAGTTAAAGTATAATCTATAGTACACAAATAAAGCTCATTCCAACAGAAAAAACATGGTACAGTCCTACAGAAAAAGAAGAGTAGAATTCATTTAGGTAATGCTCATACAACTTACATTTGTTTGTTTATTCTTACCTACACAAAAGTGCTAATAGTATTCTGCAACTACAATTGTCACTCACAAACTTCAGCATAGTGCACAAGAATATGTATTTCCTAGCCAGCACAAGGGCGGAATGGAAACATACTCAACAATTAGCTGTTGTTTTCAAGGCAAAAGAGCAATATAATCCTTGAGTAACAGTTAGCATGACTGATCTTTTTTTATTGTGTACTACACTTTAAGATAACAACCTATATCTTAACCATATTAATTAACAGTTCTGATCCTGCTTGGATATATATTATTATAAAATCAAGTGACAAACTCACAAACACAACCTAGATCTCATTATGTCACAAGTAATCATATACAGTACGACAAGGGCAACAACTTCAGAATCTGCAGTACAGTATGAATAGGCACCTTGGTTTTGATTGGCTTATTCCTGAACAACAGATTGGTTTTGATTGGCTTATTCCTGAACAGCAGATTGGATTGGCTGATTCCCTAATCTCCTCTCATGGCTATGTTATGTAGTGCTAAAAATTAAAAACCAATTAGAATTGGATAGATTAGATCAATTGACGGAAAAAAAATTAAGTATGAAAAGCATCAAAGTATACTAAATTGAAAGCAGGAGCCTAGACTATTCTGTTCCACGTGATGATCCATCCAACATTGCTATCCAGAACAACAGCTCCACAATTACAACCTGAGAGATAAATTGAATGAATACATGCATCCAACAGTTTCATAGTATTAATAGAACTTTTCTTTTTTTAACCTCTTGCAAGATCACTCAAAATGTATTAACAATGTGTGCACTAAATTGACAATTTTGCACCCAAACTCTCCAAAGCCGAGTAAACCTTGTGACGGCGGTCATCGGCGCGGTGATAACCATGGACGCCGGTGGCGGTTTTACGAATCGAAAGGCGGGGTTAGATGGTTGACGGGAATAAGAGGAAATCACGCACGGGGCAGAGAAGAATAGGGCAAAGAAAAGATGATAGGCGAGATTTGCGGACGAGCCTCATCTGATTTTCTCAGATTTCCTTTGCGATGGGGCGGCGAGATGACGGCGGTGGCTTCTGCTTGTGATGGGGCCACGAGGGCCGGTGTGCTCATCATCTCCACCAACTAACGCCTCGCCCCCGAACACCATCTGTCTGCCGCCATCGTCGACGGCAGGGCTGGTGCGGGGAACGGCGCTCTGACGGACGGCAGGTGGGGGCGTTAGCGGCGGCGGACGCCAGACAGCGGGTGTGGGCGATCCCGCGGCCGCCATGGTTTGTTCCGCGACCCCCACGCTGGATCTGAATCGGGGCGGCGGAGAGTAGGGAGCGACAGCGGCGGGAAGCGGCGGTGGAGGGCAACGGAGGCACGATGGAGAGGGGGAAGGGGAGGGCCGGAGGGGAGGTCTCACGGGGGACGGCGTGGATGCCGCGGGGGACGGGAGGGCGTGGGATATGGGACGGTTGACGCGGTGTAGGCGCGGGGAGGTGGGGAGGGGAGGTGTGGGAGACGGAGGGGTAAAAACGGAAAAGGCGAACGCGAGAGGGGTGGACGCGCGGGGGTGGAGCGGAGACGCATGCGTCGTCGGGAGGGAAAACGACGTACCATTTTTTTTTTCTCCACTTCATTCTTTTTAGAGTAGAGATTGCGCGAATCTATCTAACAGGTCTAAAATAGCAGCAATTCTTCTCGACATCAAGGAGCTTGTAGCGGGTTTCCCCTCTGTTGTTCATGTTAGGAGGACGGCCAACCAGGCTGCTCACTTATGTGCTAGATTTGTTTCTGAAACCAAACTAGTAGTCTAGTTTCTCATTGAGTTAATCAATCCCCTATTTTCTTGCAGCAATGTCTGCTCAATGATTGTAATGACTCTTCTTAATCGATGAAGAAGCTATGTTTAAAAAAAAAAGAACCAAGTGTGACATAGCACGTCAATCGGTTAGCTGTATGCCTGTATCTACTAACGCCTAAACATCAGTTAATTCCTAAGAACAAAATTATACGGTGCTAGAATGACCATTATGATAAAAAAAAATTGTTCGAATTCATTATTAGATGTGAAAAATATTATTTTTATATTGCTTTTTATTTTTTATTTGATTTGATGATATCGATGCTACACACACCCCGGAACGGAGGAAATCGGTGCGTGCAGGGATTTTCCAAGAAGAAACGGAAGCCTGATCTACAGCAGCATTGGGGACGGACGACCATCAAGAGACCGGACCCCAGTCCTGTACTCCTGTTTCATCGTCTCTCTCTACTCCTTTTCAAATAAAAGTCAGGAGCACTGTCACATCATATAAGAATAAGTATTCATACATAACGCGCCGAAACGAACACCACCACACAAACAACACACCCAACAAAACACTACACCACCACGAACTGGGAGATGAGGCCAAAGAAGTCATCGCGAACTGCGCCGTCGTCGCCAACGTTGTGCCACGCCAAAAGTCGTGGCCCGCTGCAAGCCTGAGCGGCACCTCGAACTCCACCACCATGAGTAATCACCCTCGAGCCACACACACGATCATCGATCCCCCTGTCCCAAAGGAGCATTAGCAGAACACCCCCGTCGCAGCGCCGATGAAAATCACTGATCCTGGCCACTTTGCATTGGGGCCTCGTCTCTCCCACCGTCTCGCACTTCTCTGCCAATGACTCAGATATATGAAGCCGCTATGAGAGCGACGCCTCTGCCCAGCCAACACCGGGGTCACCACAACACCAAGCGCGTCAGCTGAAGACCTCCAACACCCATGGGTCCTCTGCACCTCCCTGCCAACACGGACCAAGCACACCTCCTGTGCCGTAGCGCGCGACCAACACCACCAACCAACCACCGCCACTACCTGGCCAAGACGGGCCTCAGATGCGGCGCCTCCAGGGAGGGTACAACGCCAATGACGTCGCCGTCACACGTCCAGAGATGGACAGGGTTCACACCCTCGAGAGCCTCATACATGAAACACCCTAGGTGTTTAATTAACCTAAATAAATAATTAATGACCTAATTATCATCATTAGAGACTAATGACAAAGTTTGATTTTGGTCAACACCCCTAAACCCTAGTCAAACCCCTAGTGTCATAAACCTTGACTAGAACTTTTGCCACGTTCCCAAAATTTTATAGAAATACTTAAAAATCGGCCTATATAAAAGTTGTGTAGTTTTTGATGGGACACAAATTTGCTTTTGGGTGGACATTCAAATTTTGTGTTTAAACCCCTCAAAATCTTGGTCAAACACAAATGTTCAATGTTGGGCAAGCCGAGGTTTTTACTGACTTGGCATTGCGTTCCTAGGTTAAACTTTGATCAAATGATATGTCAAACTTGGTGATTAAGGATCTCCTAACATTGTACTACAACTTTGGTAGTCAACATAGATTGAACTTAGTTGAAAAATTTTGAGTTTACAAGGTGCAAACGCTGGTGAACGAAAAACAACCCGGCCAGCGTCGCGCCTACCACGCCCTACCACGCCGGGCGCGCGCACGGGCGCCGCCGCGTGGCGCGCGTCGAACGCCACCATACGCGGGGTCGCCCGCCCAACAGTGGCGCGCGTGCACGGCTTGTACTGCCGGCTCCCCCATGCACGACCGAGCGACGAGGGAAGCGACCAAGCCGCCGCGCGTCGAGCTCGCGCTGCGCCGCCGCCGCGCTGCGTCGCACGCCGCAGTGCCGCCGCCCCGAATTTGCGCCGCCTTCCACGGGGTTTGCTCCTCACGCTCGCGCGACTTCAAGGCGAAGCATAAGCCTCCCTCTTGCGCCACACGCGGATATAAAAGCCGCACCGACGCTCACACGCGCGGGAAGAACGCCACCGCGACACCATTTCCGCCACCGCCGCCGAACTCCATCGCCGCCGCTTCCCGCATCCAATCCAACACCACCAGAGGCTCATCCGCACTCCCCTATAGCTTCCCAAGCTACACATTGAGCCAATCGAGCACCCGGCTCGCCGGAATCCCAACTCCGCCGCGGACCACGCCGCCGCCGACGACGTACCCCCTATCTCGTTTGCTCCCGCCGCCCAACGACTGCTCCAACAGCTTCCCCAAGGTGTCGGGAGCTGTAGCTGTCGCTTGTTGACTTGAACTCGCCGTCGTTTCGCCGGAATCACCGCCGCCGCAAGAGGCGCCGCCGCAGCCTCGCCGCCGTCGCTCGCCAGAGCAACTTCCCGACCCGCCGACCCCACCAATCGACTCAGGGTGAGCTCATGAATCGACCCATGTCGCTTGTTGGCCACCTCCGGCCGAGACTCGCCGCCGCCGCCAGGGACATAGTTGTGAAGATCGAATTCTTTCTAGGGTCATTACCGTAAAAGTCAGGAGCATGGTTGTGAAGATTGAAAACTTCCAAGGGCCTGTCTACAATTAGAATCTTAAATAGTGTTCACTATTTCACATAATCTTAGAAAATTCATATAAATTTGTAGATAAATCAAAAAAATGTGAAACTAATTTTGCAGGTTTCCTTGTGACTAGATCTACAAACTTTAGAAAGTATATATATAGTTTTTGTGAATAGTTTTTGCATGAAAAATTGAGTTCAGTTTAAGATATCTTTGCCTTAGTTCAAAATATAGAGCTATACTGGGGTTGAGCTTTGGACATGTTGTTAGTGGTAGCTTAAGGGAGCTTGTCACCAAACATTGCACAAAGTTATGATGTGTAGCTAGAGTTATGATTTATCTTAGCATTAATGATAGATTTGAATCTAGGAATTGTATAGCCTTGTTTAAGAAGAATTGGTAGCTGAAATTGTTACCCTGACCTATGTGTAGCGTAATAAGACTCTGAGAATTTTATATATCATCAGACAGTGTGACGTTATAAATGTGCAAAAGATGTCGGACCATCTGTCGTTATATCTTTTATATAACGTTATACGGTCCGACGTTAAAGGTTGGTCCGACGTTAAAGGGTTTTAGCGTCGCCACTATCAACGGTTGATATATCTGTCGCAATAAGGTTATAACGTCGGACCAGTTGGATATTAAAACGTCTTATAACGACCCACTGTCCAACACTATATTTAGGCTGTGGTGTAGTGTACGGAGCCCGATAATTTGGGAGGCAAAGAGCGGAGTGACCTCTACAGCCACATAGTCGCAGAGGGAGTTTATGCATGACCTAGTAGGTAGACATCACGGTTTTGCTATATACTCCCTCCGTTCCAAATTATAAGACATCCCAAGTTTGACCAAACTTATACAATAATATAATAATATTTATGATGTCAAATAAATATCATTAAATTTGTTATCAATTATATTTTTATAATATGTCTATTTGATTTCATAAATCTTTATAGTTTTTTCTATAATTGTTGGTCAAACTTGAGATGCTTGACGTTCCAAGATTCTTGGAACGTCTTATAATTTGGGACGGAGGGAGTATAATTTAGCACAGTGACCATCTACATCCCTGCTGCCTATGCCTGAAACCAAATTGAACAAAGTGATTCAAAATCTACTAAAATCCACTTATTATTTGTCTGAATTTGATCCAGTGGAGGGTTACAAAGACAAAACCATACGTGATACCAGTGTTCTGCTTGCATAATCTACAGGGCTCCTTTTTTATTTTAAAACCTTTCCAGTTTTTTTAAAAAAGAATTCTCATTTTTGGAGACATTCGTTGTATTTACCGAGGCAGCAAACTCATGATCTCTTAAAAACAACTAATAGAAGCAAAAACTCGGATTCACGGCGCCGGTGCTGGCGCAAATGGATGCATTATATGCGAGGTCTGCGGGCTACCGTACCATAGGGAAGTTGTTGCTAGGTATCCGAGCATCGAAGGGCGCTGGCATGGGCCGTTCCCTAATCTATACTCTATCCACGTCTTCCTAAAACCTCTCCAACTCCGTACCCATGACATGGTTTTCATTATCGGATATAAAAATTTACGAAGGTCATGGATAAATATGATATATCGGAAATATCCGACCAAATTAAAAAAAACAAATTGTTTTGAAAAAATCGTAGCATTTGACTTGGATGGACCTCTCCCTCGATCTAAGTGTAGCAGTGTCATGTGTTTTGGGCACCTGATGCCCTCCACCGATGTTTGATGTTTGATGTTTTAATTTTCGGTGGAATAAGACCTATGAATGGACTGCTTTGTATTGACCCAAATCCCATAGAAAATTAGCGGTTAGAGTGAACTAGTGTTTGTGTTAACAATTAAAATTTGACCCAATTGCACTGATATTTGTTTGGATGATAAACTCATTGCTATGTAGCTTACGAAAAGCAATATTATTTTGTTGTCACCGATAAAGATTTGCAAAATGTGTGTGTGTATATATATATATATATATATATAAGACATAAAAGTTATTAAATTGAAGCATAATTTGTTGTTGCACGACCAATGAACATTAAACGTCCATGCTGCGGCAGATGGTCCGTTGATTCTGATATCCTCATGAATTATTTGTAGTCTCACCCTTTTCCATCTGTCAAAAAACAAGAAGGCTGAGGATATAGAGCTGCTTCTACAATCAGAGAGAGAGAGCAATGGATTTTCTTGTTGATGAATGCGTGGTGCTTGGTAGGGTAGTAACCTTGGGAGGTCTTGAGAGTTCTACAATTGCACTCTGTCTAGCTGATGTTGTGGTGATTTGTGAAAGAAATCACAGTGGATTTGTTTTGCGGCCAAGCTGACGATAACGTGCGACGCCGCAGCACTTGGCCACATAGCTGGGCAACAGCACCGCGGACCACTATCAAGAGCTCGCAATGAGCACCAAGAACGCGGCACACACTGATGCACTAGCACTGATGACCACAAACAGGCGCGTGAAATCACTGTTGTCTAACATCAGTACCATCTGAAATTGTATAGGGAAGTTTGTCCTGGATATCTTCTCAAAAAAATTTGACAAGTAAATCCATTTGTGAAAATAGTTGCACTCTAGAGTCCAGATATGAGGCCTGTTGTGTGGAAAAGTATTTTCCTTAAATAAGATTCATTCAATAACACTAATTAACAAGTAACAGGATGAGTGAAGATGGTGAACACTAGGGGCCGGTTAACATTGTGTCTGATTTGTGAGGACCCACTTGTCTTCCATAAAGGTTTAAATTTCAGTTGTGAAAAATTATCGTAGCATTGCGTACATAATCGATCCATATAAAGGATGATGTCTTTGAAAAGGAACTTCTATAGTTTCAGTCCACAACAGGTCAACAATGCTCGTTTAGATTGTTTTTTCTGGACGTACATATACGATCATTCACAATATCACCTTTCAAGAAAAACAGTTGGCGCATTGCACTGTGTTGCCAAGTTTTTATATATACTCATAGCTTGCATCTAGCAAGATCGCAGAGAAGCCTTTAAGGGCCAGCATGTCTTTATTTTTTTTCTTTGCGCTGGAATTGACATATTTGTTTTTCTACTATATCGGAATTGCTTTGTAGGATATACCAATGAATGCAGCTTTATAAATGCTTGAGTCAGCTGCTGACTATACTACTGCACATGCATGTCGACCATTCATTTGGTAATTGGTGTTGGATTTATTTATGGGTCAGACCCATTTATTTATTCAATAAATCAATAATCTCTATGAGTATGTAATTGTGTGTTTTACTGTTTGTACCGGAGAAGTCCTGGGAGCGTGGCAGGTAGGAGAGCGGACGTGGCGTGACATGTCACCTTTTTAGCTTCCAACAATTATGAGAAGAGTTGCATCTTTTCATTAATTAAGAGAGTTTCACTTCATCAAGTCACGTGCATGCATGGTGGTCATGTGTGAGAGAATTTATTCTTTTAACTAATGGGAGAGAGTTACGGGAGTTTCTATTTTGGCTTGATGGATGAATTCCTGCGTACCCTCCCTCTCCCTCACACGCATGCCTCCATGCACGCTCTGTCCCTCTGTCTCCCGCGCGTAGGAGACTGCGCAGCCCCTTGGCCTCCCCTGCGGGGGATATATTCCCACCCGGTTCCAACTCTAAACGGTTCCAAAAAGAACACAAATTCCAGACACAGTTTCACTGCTAGTTGTATTCCCATCTCGTGAACCCCCGCGCACGGTGAAGCGAGAGGGCAGGTGCCTTCGGAGCCCTTGTCGTTCGTGACCTTGCACGAGGGATCGGCAATTAGGTTTTTGGGGAGTGTCTACGCGACTGCCCAACACCGCTGCCGTTCATCGTCGTCGTCGTCTTCCCCGCCATCGCCGTCTATCGTCTTCTTCCCGAAGGAGGCACTCCTGCTGCAGCCGACGTCGTCTTCTTCCAGGAGGTTGCTGCTGTCGTCGCCGTGGTCTTCTTCCCGGAGCCGCCGCTGCCGGATCGTCTTCTTCCCGGAGGTGACGTCGCCGCTATCTTCCTCCCGGTGAACGTCGTCGTCGTCTTCTTCCCAGTGGAGAGTACATCTTCTTCCTCTACGTCATGACCATCGAGGTTGGACAAGGTTCCGGAACTTCGGACACGTGGATTGGAGGGTATGAACGTTTCATCGCCTCTCTGTTTTCCGTCGTACAGATCCTGTTTGTTTCAGTAGTTCTTTCATGTTATTTCATCAGTTGTCGCGAATATGTTTCACCTGCCCTGTTATGCTGTATCTTAAGTTATCTGCTCTCTGTTCCTGTTAGTTTTATGTTCTGTATCTTTGTTTCAGTAGTACAGTTATGTTGTGTCATATGTTGTTGCGGATATGTTTATGCAGTTCTGTTATATCGTTTCATATGCAGTTCAGTAGTTGTTTTCTTTATAAAATATATGCTATGCTTTTATGTTATGTTTCATATATCATGTTTTCATGTTTTTGACATCAACATGTTTCATGTTGCTATGAACATGGTTGACATCATGATCTCATTAATAAATAATCTTTTATATGTCATTATCATAATGTTAATTTATAGAATTAAAATGACATGAAAATTGCCTAATATTCTAACAATTGGTATATATATATATGAGATACGTTCCAAGAGAAACAAAGAACACAAAGGAGCGAGGCATGGTGAATGCAAGTTGATCATCTGGTTTCCTGCTAGCAGTAGGCATGGAAGGCATCGGGATGTCTATGCCTTCCATGTCACTCTCTCAGCCCACCGTCTGGAATCTTCACCGGCGCTCTGCACTGCAACTAACAGATATGTCTGGTTAGCACTTACAACATTGATCGATGTCCCAACGCAGGCGTAAACATAGGGAAGAAAAGGTGCGATCGATATCATCCATTTACACCCGATGTTGTGAACGTATCTCGTTTATTTAGTCATGGGGTGAAAGCAGGTCGGTTGTGAAATCATCTCTTAGCAATGCGAGCAGGTTCAGCTTCGGAGGGAGAAGGCTTAGATTCGTAAGGGACACGGCTTCCTATATATGTATAGCTCCCGAGGTTGACTTAGTGTAAGTGCATGAGACAAAGCTTCAGAGGAAGTCGCAATGTCTAGGTGTATACACCAGAGAGAATTGAGGTGGGCTTGCACGAGGCAAGGAACAGCAGAGAGAAAGCACTAACTATAATCTTCGTAGTAGAAGAAAATAACATGGCATATGCCAAGATCCTGCATAAAAGTATCTAGGTAAGGGACGAATAAAATATCCTGCATTCCAAATTATAAGACATTCTAAGAATCTTGGTGAGTTAAAGTATCTTAAATTTGACCAAGCTTGTATGACAATATAATCACGTTTATGATACCAACTAAGTATCATTAAATTCGTTATTAATTATATTTCTATAGCATGCGTATTTGATGTCATAAATCTTTATAATTTTCTCTATAATTATTGATGAAACTTGAGATGCTTTGACTCTATACTTGGAATGTCTTGTAATTTGGGATAGAGGGAGCAGTAGCTACCTAAGAAATACCAACCAGATCAAAAAGACCTGATGAAATCTCTTCATGTCCTCACGTAGCCTTCGATAATTCCAGATTATCAACCTTGCTTCTTTGTAGTGGAAACATAGCCTCCATTATATTATTTTTAAGCTTGAAACAGCTGAGGTACCATCAGTGGCGAAGCTAGAGAACATTTGAGGAGGTGCACTTAGCTTATGGGTGTATAGACCTATGTCATGGGGGGTGTCAATATGGTGAAAATTTGATCCATATAACTGTTTTTTAAAATTTTGGGGGTGCCCATGCACCCCTAGCCTCAACATAGCTTCGCCCCTGGGTACCATAAAAGGTAGACAAGATGATAAGCATATTATAATAATCAATGTAACCAGTATCGACGACAGTCTCTTTTTCGATATGTATTAGCTTTTAGGATACATTTAGAGTCAAACTTTATACCCTTATTAGGTGCCATAAATATAAAGTCATCCCAGATGTTGGTGTCAATGTTATACGATAGGGAGGAGTGCCTGACATGCTTGGACGTAGGTACATTGTTGAACCTTGTTAAAAGCCTCAGTGTCATTCTTGCTTGCGCCTTTCCCGAGGTTACGCGCTTCTACTCTCTTCGGTTTGGGTCTGGACACTAACAATTGCCACCAACGTAATTCATTGCACACTAACAATTGCCACCAACGTAATTCATTGGTTAAATTCAAAATAAAAAGAGAGCTTGAAAACATGGCCACTTGCCGTCAGCGCAACTTCCAATGGTATTCGTGGACAAATGGGCAGCGACTTCAACATGACCAACCAAAGAACACTTTAAACTGAGACCGAGTACACTATAATGGAATCAAGTTTGAAGTCCTTTATCTGATATATGGTTCTCTCGTTTATGTGGTGGTTGGTCCATAAAAGAGCAACTAATTAAGGAGAAACACAGTAGCTGCCTACATCATCAAAGTGTTATAAGCTCCCGACCTCTAGCTTGAAGTGTGTCGTCCGATGGAGGGAACTGATATGTTGGTAATAACATAGAGGCCCTTCCAATTTGTTTCTATAATAATTCTCTTGGGAGACGTTCGGAATACTCCTTCTATGGAGACGGATAATTTGGGAGGCAGAAGAGCTGAGTGATGTCTACGGCCAGGTAGTCACAGATTGTATGCACGACCATCCACACCAATGCAATCGCTAGGTGGACATGGCGTGCATGTCGGTTTTGCTACATGTAATTTGGCACAATGGCCATCTACACCCCTGCTGCCTATGCCTTAATTAAAAACCGAATTGAACAATGTAATTCAAAATCTACTGAAATCCACTTCCTTGTCTAAAAATGTGTGTTTACTTTCTATTGAAAATGCGTGCTTACCAATCGCATCGTTTGATTATTGTTCCTAAATTAAATATTAGTGAAAATGATTTATTCTCGACTTGAAGAACTGAAAATGGACAGGTACCAGTTCTGCACACACACAATAATCTACAGGAATGCGTCTGGTATCAGAATTTATTTAACAGTTACTATCTGTGTATCTAGGAAGGAGAGTTAAGCCGAGTAACTACACAAGAAAAGTAAGGAGAGATGGAGAAACATTGAATATTCTTTTGGGTTAGCTGACATTCATATATATATATATATATATATATATATATATATATATATATATATATATATATATATATATATATATATATATATATATATATCTGCAACATATTTACATTTCACTATCACGCATCTGCAGCCGAAGTAGGAGTCACAGATGCAACATATAAGAATAATGTAATACTTCACCACTACAATAATATAACAAAAACTCAGACTGCAGAGGGGACAACATGCGATCCCAGAACATTGGCGTTTTAAGGTGGACTCCTCACCAGTCTGAGGAAACCCGTGACGAACCTTATACTTCACCCTTACACAGGGGCAGTTATATCCTATAAGTGGGTCATTGCTACACAAAAATGTGCTTTGGATGATATAGAGTAGACGAGAGGTTTTTTTTACCTCCAGCACTGCAATTCGCAACTGCGCGCGTGGATCAATCCCCAGGCCGCAAGGCTGCCCTCCGGAGTTATCAGAGGCAAGTACCTATCCCACCACCGTCACTTAATGTCTGTCAGTTTGCCCGACCGTCAGTAATACAGAAAAAGAAAACAAAATCTCCCAGGTCGATAGCTCTTGGCAGACCGGCTGCTCTCTCATAAAAAAAATCCAGGCTGCTCGATCTGGGCCCACCGTCCGGCCACCCGGGGCAGCCGGCCGGGCTCTTCGCCAAAACTGAAAAGCAATGTCCTTTATATCCATTTATATCCAAGTAAGTTTTTGTAATTTTATAGCTATAAATATTCTTACGTAATGAGAATGGCCTGGGCTCTTAAAAGTTTCTGCCTCCCGCCACTGTCTAGGCCTATATATTTGGGCTGTCATGGATAGATAGGGAGAGGGGGAGAGGTGTTAGGAAGATGGAAAGGGCTAGTGGAGATGATGATGGATCGAGGACTGGAACTTCCCATGCCAGCGCCCTTAGATGCCCGGATACCTAGCACCAACATCCCTCTGGTACTACTGGTAGCCCGCAGGCCTTGCACTGCATCGATTTGCACCAGTCAATGTCGCAAAACCGTCGACCAAGATTCACCAGGCCCCCAAGGAGCGAGCAGACACGCGCGCGAGAGAGAGAGAGACAGAGAGAGGTTGAGTCTAGTGGGAGCGGCGGTGGCGGCTGTTGGAGGCGCGCAGAGTTGGCGGAGTAATACATGGATTCACAAGAGCGGCTGGCGTTAGTGGAGAGTATGTCCACGGCTTCGTTAAAGCGGTTCAGCTTGCGGTAGTGCATGGAAACCGGCCATAACCATCTATTTATATACAGAAGAAGGTATTGGGCTAGATTTTGGGCTGAGCTATAGTTGAAGATGTGGGTTTCTAGCTTAGAAGGTCTCTCTCTAAAAATCCTCTAACTAGTCCTCATTTTCGAAGATGAATCTGAGTTCCGCCCTGTTAGTTGTTTTTAAAAGGTCTGTCTCTAAAAATCCTCTAAAATTCTAAAAATGGTCCTCATTTTCAAAGGTTAATCTGAGTTGCACCACTTTTAGTTGTTTTTAAGAGGTCCATGAGTTTGCTGCCTCGGTTGTATACGAATGTCTCTGAAAATTACTGATTATTTAAGGAACTATAATATTTTGTGCTAGAGTTTGTAAACTAAAAGAGGAGTCTCCCTTAAATTGCTTTTGTGGTAGAGCATATGTTACCCATTTTGCTATGGACCGTTTGCGTGCCATGTGCCTTTGCCATGCATCATGTGCTCCCACTACCACAGAACACACCTTTCGTCGATTATCAAAAACAGCTTTAGTCCCGGTTATTTTTCTGTTCGGGGCTAATAGACCTTTAATCCCGGTTGGTGACATCAACCGAGACTAAAGAGTCTTGGTTGGTGTTACCAACCGAAAATAAAGGTCCAAAACATTTAGCCTCGGTTACTAATACCAACCGGGACTAAATGTCCCATTCATTAACAGATGTGTTGCGTAGATGAGGTGGTTTGCTACGTGCGAGGAAATGTGTTAGGTCTTGGGTTCGATTCTCAGGGGCGCAGTTGAGTGGGAGTTTTATTTTTTTTTAACTGGATGGACAACCTTCAACCGGGGCTAAAGCTTTAGTCCTGGATTCCTAGTCCTGGTTAGGAAACCGGGACTAAAGATCCTCTACAACCGGAGTTAAAAGTCCTTTCTCTACTAGTGTCCCGCCCCCCAAAAAAATCTGGACCAAGATCGTTGATCCCAAAGGGTTTGGGAACCTAAATTATAAGACATTTGATTTTTTTATCTAAAGCCTGACCATTCATTTTTGTTTTAAAAAAGTGTAAAGATAATCAAATTTAAATCATTTTAAAAAACTTTAATTAATAAATTAGTCCACGACAAAAGAAGTGATAATTTCTCACAAATTTTTGAATAAGACGAATGGTCAAATTTAACATGAAAAAAGTCAAATGTCTTATATTTTGAGAATTGTGAGAAAATTTAACCCAACTTGACGTTATCGGGGCTACTTTTTTTTATCTTTTTTTAAATCAATTATAGTCGCAAAAGTAAAGGAAAAAACTTCTGGTGCATGATCTCCATGGAAGTTCCGTATATCAGAATTGATTTTACATTTACTGGTTGACTATATTCCAATGGATGGTTGGTTACTCACATGCGGTGGTAATAAGTTCATTAATTATATAAAGATTGTACCTTCCCGTGTTATTTCTAAGAGGTCTCCTTGACCGGCGGCCTGTGTATAAAACACTAGGCAAGGAATCACAAGCGAGCTAGTAGCATTTCATTTCTAGCTCTTCTGCTCTTGCTGTCCGGTGATCTTGCTTTGGTAAATACGTATAGGATCGGAGGATTATAGGAGTAGGAGCATCAGGAACACCTGCATTAGTTCTACACTCACTGCTCTCCACAAGAGGAACATGTTATGTTCCTTCGGCCTGTTCGTTTGGCAAGATTATGCACTCTTCCGGTAGGATTATTCACTGCTGGCTGATTTCTTGTGAGAGAAAAATACTGTTCCGGCTGGATTTAAGCCGGCTGAAAAGCCAAGCGAACAGACTGCTTCTCTTTCGGAACAGCTGGGCTGGCTGAGATGTGATCAGCTCACTAGTTACCTGGATGTACACTCATACAAAATTGGCGTCGAATCCTTCTCTACACCCCAGCAAGTTCCTGTCTGCGTCCATCTTTGCAGGATCGTAGTGAGTGCATGCGTACCAGGGTTAGTTCGTCGTCTTGGTACCAGTTGGCTGGCTGGTTGGTTCCCATGTGGCACATGCCATTTGATTGTTGGTCTGTCCGGTCGGTCAGGATAGTGTGTACATGACCAGAATTTATAAGTTTATTTCTTTCAGTGAAATAATAGAGTTCTTTTAGTGTTTTGGTATTCAAAAGTTAGTATAATTTTTTTCTATTAAGTGTCTTCTAGTGAGGATTCCCATATTCTATGACTAGTAGTATTGTTTTACTATTACTTCAAAATACTAGGACACAATACCACCATTTCGATAGTGGTACGGTGCCGAAAATAGATATCTGAATTTTGAAATCAAATCTATATTTGCGAAAACATGTGGTATATGGATATCTATATATGTATTCATTTCTAGTATGCGTACCAAACTGATGTTTGAATTTGGTTTCTGTTATTTTTTCTGTATTCGATTGTACATCCATATTCGAAGATATCCACCAATATTGTCAATATGTATCTAAAATTTATTCATATGACCACTGAGTTATAATATGGATTCTGTAATGTTCCTAATATATATCATTAGAAATTTTTGAAATAAATAACTAATAATATTAACTTTAATATTAAAAAATAGAAATTTACATAATTATTATATAACTAACGACATTAATTTGATATGCTTATTAGTTATGTTAATTCAACTAAATATGACCAATGGATATATAATATAGACTACTAAAACTATTTTTAAAATGTGGAGTAATAATATGGGTTTTTATATTAATAAGGGCATATAAGTACTCAAGTTATATATAACTAATGGCATTCATTTAATATGTCTACATTGTATTAATTTCAGTTTGATATATAATGTAACTTCTTTATTGTTCAAACTATTTGAATGTTGTGTCTATGAGTAATTAGAAAGATCCATTTTGTAATAAATAGTAATGATGCACACATCCCGATTAGAATTGGGCTTCATCAAGGGTCAGCCTTGAGCCCGTATCTCTTTGCCTTGGTAATGGACGAGATTACAAGGGACATTCAAGGGGACATCCCTTGGTGCATGCTCTTTGCCGATGATGTAGTGTTAGTTGATGAAAGCTTGGCGGGAGTAAATAGGAAACTTGAGCTGTGGCGGCAGACCCTTGAGTCTAAAGGTTTTAGACTAAGTCGGACTAAAACCGAGTATATGAAATGCGACTTTGGCACAACGGCTCAGGATGAGGGAGATGTGAGTTTGGAAGGTCAAGTCGTGCCTAAAAAGGACACCTTCCGATATCTGGGATCGATGCTACAAAGGGATGGAGATATTGATGCAGACGTTAGTCATAGAATCAAAGCAGGATGGATCAAGTGGCGTCAAGCTTCCGGCATTCTATGTGACAAGAGGGTACCCCAAAAGCTAAAAGGCAAGTTCTATAGGACAGCTATTAGACCTGCGATGTTGTATGGAGCCGAATGTTGGCCCACAAAAGCTCGACATGTTCAACAAATGAGTGTTGCAGAAATGCGCATGTTGCGTTGGATCTGTGGTCACACAAGAATGGACCGAGTTCGGAATGATGATATACGTGATCGCCTAGGGGTGGCACCAATTGAAGAAAAGCTTGTCCAACATCGGTTGAGATGGTTTGGCCATGTCCAGAGGAGACCGCCAGATGCACCAGTGCGCTGTGGAGTCCCAAGCCAAGCTAATAATATAAGGAGAGGCAGAGGAAGGCCGAAGTTGACATGGGCGGAGGCGGTGAATAGGGATTTAAAAGCTTGGGATATATCTAGAGATCTATGTTTGGATAGGATTGCCTGGAAAGCAGCTATTGAAGTGCCGGAACCATGAGTTGGGTATCTTGTTGGGTTTCAACTCTAGCCTACCCCAACTTGCTTGGGACTACAGACTTTGTTGATGTTGATGTTGATGTTGAGTAATGATGCACACATAATTAATATGATTATTAAACCTAATATATATAAAAACATGATTACTGATTTATAAATAATATGATAATCAATATGGCTAAAAGTATATATTTTTGTTATTTATTAATATGTATAAAATTTAGTGTACTCATTATATTTTGATATCTCATTTTATAATTTGTTTGGTAAAATCACTAAATAGATATTCATAAACAACAAAGCTAAATGAATATCCGAACCCGTATCAAAACTATATTTTTTGTATTAGTATCCAAGGATACGCCTATCTGTACTCATCAAGAGTTCACTGAACACACATGGTATGACAAGGTTCTAGGTTCACATTCTGTTGAGATCAAAGATACTATAAGCCCCCCGGGATGGAATTGAATCGTAATCCTTCGTGCTCTTTTTTGGTTCCATAAAACAGCAACTGAGGTCTGATGGAGTATGCATATATAACCCCATAATCCCTCGTGCTCTTTTTTGGTTCCACAAAACAGCAACTGAGGTCTGAGGGAGTATGCATATATAACCCGTCTGTTTGTTCCTTCTGGTCCAATGCAAGAGAGATGACTTTGTTTGTGGAGGGTAGTGGCTTGCTAGCTATATATAGCAGACAGACCTAGGGCTTGGGAGGCGACAGGAAGACTCCTTTTGAGTAACTTGAGGGGGACGATGATGCTGGAGGGAGGATAATGCCAGTCTTAATAGAATTTCATCAAAGCTTCTTCGTGATGAAGAGAGAGATGATGAGAGTTTTATGGGAATAGTTAGAGTTTCATGAGGATGGCCTAATTAAGGCAGCTTTTGATAAAATTCAATCATTATACTGTCTCTTCTTGATCACCGCAGATCGAGAAGAGATGACCTAGTTTTCTGTGGCAAATCGTAAAGATGTATGGATTCATGATTTGTTCCAAAACAGAAATAAATAATGTGGTGCCATGTATACATATTCGCGGTGCACCTCCTATTTTGTTAGGTCCAAATGGCAACATTAATTAGTGCATGTGTTTTATGTTTCGATACGGCAATTTTGCATAACCCAAGCTGTACGAACAAATGAAAAGCACGTAGGGAATGTATTGAGAAATGGCCGGGTGCCACAATCACATGTCATATACTAGTAAAAAAAGTTTTACGCCGGCGGTGTGCAATAATTTGTACTGGTGGTTTCGCTTAACGTGTGTCAGTAGAAATTAAACGTTTCCGAACTGTCACTAAAAATCGATTTCTACAGGTGATTTTCTTAAGAAATTCACCTGTACAAATCATGTATTTCTACAGACGGTTTTCTTAAAAAACAGGTGGTTTGTTTAAGAAATCCGACTGTAGAAATCATGTATTTCTATAGACGGTTTCCTTAAAAAACTACGTGTAGAAATACTTAATTTCTACAAGTGGTTTCTTAAGAAATCCGCCACTAGAAATGCGCGAGGGTGAGGTTGCGGGTTCAAATCCCCGCGGACGCGTAGAACACGATTTAATGAAAGGTGATTTAAATGCGCGAGGGTGTAGAAAACTTCTCCCATAATTAAAATCTTTTTTTTCCTATTTTAAAAATCTAATCTTGGACAACCATTTTTACTCACGGTTACTTAAGAAAACCACCTGTAAAAATTGATTTCTATTGACGGTTCTTAAGGAACCACATGTATTGTGCTCCCGGTTCTTAAGAAACCACATGTATTGTGCTCCCGGTTCTTAAGGAACCACATGTATTGTGCTTCCATTTCCACTGCTCCTCAGCACAAGCGGCTCTGAAAAATACTAATAAAAATAGATTCAGAACCTCCCTGTATAGTAACCTTGTGTACCAGTGATAATCGCTCATGCGCTACAACTTCAAGCTTTTGGATTGTCGGTTTCAGGACGTCGCTCAATTATCGTTCTGTCAAGACAGTCACATAAAAGTCTGGCTTTCTGGAACCTCGTGGGCTGGTCCAAGCGAAACGCTTTAATTAGGCCCTACACGGAATGTGAGCCCAGAATTGGTTTATGCCCAAAGAAAGCTCGCTCGGTGCTGTGCTATATGATGAAAACATGGTTTATATAAATTAGAGTATATATCGTATAATAGGAGGACATGGGTAATTAGCTAGGTGTAATCGATGCCTACATTTAGATCACGTTTTCTAATGAAAGGTGGGTAATTTAAATATAAATTCATGGGCTACATTATCTTGCTTTATACAATATATAGGAGTGTTCTGTGACTCCATCGATCAATATATATATACAGACATAAAGGTTCGTTCTCCTCTCCTCTAAAACTGTTGTCTATTCATCAAGAACCAGACTCATGGTCTCTCTCTCTCCCACGAGTTAACTCGTGCAGTGGTTAAGTTAATGGGGGTATGAATTTGGTGGGCTAGCTCCGTGCAAGTGTTACGCCAGTCTTGGTGTGCCTGATTGAACGGTGGAGGACCCCCAGCCCCAAGTCAGGATCAGTGGGTCAGTCTTGACTATTTGGTCGTTGCCCCAAAGCCCACTCGCCTATATATTGCGTGATAGTTGATTTCGGAAATCTATCACCGTGGGACTCTTTACTTGGCTATCATGTGTACTCCCTCCATCCGAAATTAGATATTCTATAAAAATCTTATCGAATGAAATTTATTAAGTTTGACCAAACTTATATGATGATATAATAACATTTATGATGTTAGCTAAGTATCATTAGATTCTTCATCAACTATATTTTTTTTAATAATATACCTATACCTATTTGATGTTATAAAATTATTATAATTTTCTCTATAATTTTGATTAAACTTAAGATTGTTTGATTTTTTAAGGTTGTTATTAGAGTATTTTATAATTTAGAACTAAGAGAGTAAATTATATATTATCATATTTTGTGTCATCGATTCTTGGTGGTAGTAGTACCATCTCCCATTTGCCTTGCCCGGCGTAGGAGCACGTGGAGGCTAAGAGAGGGACCCATAGCTAACCACGTTGCCCTGAAAACTAGGGGCCTCACCAAGATAATGTCAATCAATATACTTTCTCCATATTGTAGAAAATAATTAAAATCATTTAGAACATGACTGTACTTACCAAGGAGTCATTAATTAAGTGATGTTTTTCTATGTTTGCCCTTAAATGTGTCTGTAGGTGCCCCTTAGATTTGTCGCTAGAGACTGGTCATGCCGGTGGGATTTAAGGCATGTGCCATGGGGTTGAATCCCTTGGTTGACTTTTTTTTTTGTTTTAACACGATTTTGCATGTAAATGTGCAGAGAGGGCGTGCGGGCGTGGGTGCCGGAGCGGCCTGCGGGCGCGGGAGCCAAGCATCGTGCGTGCGCAGCTCTATTAATGCACAGGCGCAGGAGCCGAAGCACAGCCGAGGGGCATTCGCGTCCACTCTGGTGCCACAGAAACAAAATGACTTTTGCCACCGCCGTTCTCATGACCAGAATGACTTTTATTTCCTATACAGAGGGAGTATTATGGAACAGTACGTGGTACTACTTGCCAATTAGGATCAATAAAAAAATGACAAGTAAAAGAATGTAAATATTGGGCCGAATAGGACATGGAGCCAAGTTACGATCAGCACAAGAGAGACCGAATCAAATCAACATAGATTTAAGGTGTAGCATTCTTACTTACTCTAAGAAATTTTGATGGCATTGTTCCACACATATGTTTCCATGAGTGTTTTCTTAATTATGGTCTTGTTTAGTTTCCTTCAAAATTCTAAAATTTTACAAGATTTCTCATAGTTAGGTCTTTTGAGACTTACTCCATAGTTAGACAATAATTACCAAATACAAACAAAAGTGTTATAGTGTTATTTTTCCCAAAGTTTCTGCATCTAAATAAGGCCTTATTGCTGCTGTGGTGTGATGCGCCGATCTCAATCTGCTACTGCTGTTAATTCTGAAACCAATTCTCAGAAGAGATATATATTGTGAGCAATCAAAAATCACTTAACTTCGATGTCAGCTGCTCAGCTCGACCAACAACAGAGCAGAGGCGCAGTATATTTATATAATGATTGACATCTACAAACTTGACTGAAGAGTGAAAACAGTGAAGTTAAGTGAGATTAACTTAACTCCATGTACCAAAAGTATTTTGAAAGTCAGGATGGAGTTGTGCGATCTATCGTACCATGTCCCCTCTATATATAAAAGTGTGGAAAGATGGACGGAGCGCAAAACTGTAATAGAGCTGCTTCTGCAACCAGCGAGAGAGAGATGTAATGGAGTACCTTGTTGATGAAAGCGTGATGGTTTGGTAGGGTAGTAAGGTTGGGACTTGGGAGGTCTTGGGAATTCTCCGATTGCTTTCAGTGTAAGTAGAAGATGTGGTGATTTGTGAAGGAGGAAAAACTACATAGGATTTGAGGCCTTACTGATTTGTGAAGAAGGAAAAACTACATACGATTTGCTTTGCGGATGACAACATGCTACGCTCCAGGACGTGGCCACATAGCGGGCAAAGAGGTCGCGATATATGAGCCCCAAGAACTCTGCACATCGCCAACGATTACAATCGATTTTAAACAAGGAAAAAGAAAGTTGGAATTCTGAAGCTACCTATTGAACTAGGCTATACCTCTGATTTTCCTATCATTTAGTATGCAAATGACACTCTGATCATCATGCAAAGCTTTGCCTTTCAATTGCTTGCTCTCAAAAGCCTTCTTTAATTTCTTTGGCACTTCAACTGGCTTAAAAGTGAATTATAGCAAGTCTATCATGGTACCACTAAATATCTCAGAGGAGAAGTTGGATCACTTAGCAAGAAGTTTCAATTGTCAAAAAGGAAGTCTGCCCTTCACCTACTTGGGACTTTCATTGGGTCTACAATAGCCCAGAGTAATTGATTTTTCTCCTCTAATTAGCAAATGTAAAAGAAGACTCACAGCAACTTCATCCTTCCTAAATCAGGTAGGGAGACTTCAATTTACAAATTCTGTCATAACAACACTGCCAAAATTTGCTATGACCACCTTCATACTTCAAAACATTGTGTCTAAACACTGCCTCTGGAGAGGCTGTGACTTGAACTCGAAAAAACCAGCCAGTGTTGCTTGGCTAGTAGTTTGTAGATCAAAAATAGAAGGAGGTCTTGGGGCCCTGAGAACCCAAAATGAGTCACTTCTCATGAAATACCTTCACAAATTCATTAATAGAGAAGACATACCAAGGGTTAAGTTGATGTGGGAAATCCACTTTGTCAATGGTAGACTTCCTGTGGCCAACAACAAGGGGTCCTTCTGGTGGAAAGATGTCCTCATGCTTCTAGACAATTTCAAAGGTTTGGCAAAAGTAGATCTGAATGATGGCAGAACTTGTTTTCTTTGGTCAGATATTTGGAAGGATACCATCCCCACATTGGCATTTCCAGAATTATATTCTTTCACATGCAACAAAGCAAATACTGTTGCTGAAGCCAAAATTCTTGATAGACTCCAAAGCATCTTCCATCTGCCTCTCTCTGAACAAGCCTACCACCAATTCTTATGCCTTCAACAGCTTTTGGAAAATATTCAGCCAACTGAGGATAAAGATATTTGGGGATCAAATTTGTTTTCGTCATCAAAGATATACAAACATTTAAGTGGGTAATCACATGTTCATGCAGCACATAGATGGATTTGGAGGAGTTCTTGCCAAAACAAACACAAAGTATTCTTTTGGCCGATTCTCAAAGATAGACTTAATACTAGAAGCATGCTTAGACGAAGAAACATGGAACTGGAAAAATTCAACTGTGTCCTATGCAACACACAAGCTGAGGAGACCATAGAACATCTTTTCATTCAATGCCCCTTTGCCTATCAATGCTGGAATTCTATTGGCCTTGGAGTTGATTATTGGCGGCCGCCTTTACAAAGTCTAGAACTGCTGAGAATGTAGATCAACAGAAAGTCGTTCATGGAAATAATTATGCTTCACTGCTGGGCAATTTGGATGTGTAGAAATAACTTAATCTTCAGGATGCTACCTAGCTCATTCAATCCGAGGTTGCAAGGATATATTCAAACACGAGTTTGACCTTTTGCTATGTAGGGCAAAGAAGAAGTACTTTCCAAAATTTCAGAAATGGATTACAAACTTAATTTAGTTAAGAGAGCTCTAGTTTTCTTTATTTTCCTGTTCGTCTTCCCCTTTATAGTCCGTGATGACTAGCTAGTACTTTAGTTCAGTCGTTTCTCAGTTTTTCCTTTTTGTACTTCTTTTTTATCTCTTCTATTGAACTAATGCAGGTGTTGCTGATGCTTCCTACTCCTATATAGTCGTCCTCCTATACAAAATAATTACCAAAGCAAGATCACTGGATCGAACAGCAAGAGCAGAGGAGCTAGAAATGATGAGCTAGTGTTTTATACACCGGCCGTTAAGGATACCTCAACAGAAGGTACAATCTTTATCTAATGAACTTATTACCACCCCATGTGAGTAACCAACAATCCATTGAAATTTATTACGGCGGTAATTGTAAAATCAATTCTGATATATCGGAACTTCCGTGGAGATCATGCATGCACCAGAAGTTTTTCCTTTACTTTTGCGCTAGTACTATATAAAGAATAAATAAAGTAGCACCCGATCACGTCAAGTTGAGTTAATTTTTCTCGCAAACGTTTGAATTTTTCATCCCAAGTTTGAAAAGTTGTCTTATTCAAAAATTCGCGCAAAATATCACTTCTTCTGTCGTGATCTGATTTATTAATAAAAGTTCTTTAAGAATGACTTAAATGTTGACAATGTTAGACGGGTGGTCAAACTTGGAATAAAAAAGTCAAATATCTTATATTTTATGATAGAGAAAGTATGTAGGTTCCCAAACCTTGCGGAGGAGCCAGACCCTAAACCCTGAGGAGCCAGAGCGATCTTCACCATGATTTTTTATCGGAGGGGTTTGGGGAGATGGACTCGTAGATGTCGGCGAACTGTATCCAGCAGGGGGCATGAGGCCTCATACACATGGCACGCGAACGGATCCATTTTTTAGGGGTTCTTGACTCTATCTTGCATTGGTCTTCTGAATTAGTTGATCATTTGGATCAAAAAGGTCTTTATTGACTCTTGCATTATCAGAATGTTCATCACAGTAACACAATGTTGTCTGTGTATCCCCCATCTTGTAAATTGTAATAGTAGGGGTTAACAAGCATATATAAATGAACCTTCCATAACAGCAACCATACCTTTCATCACGTGAATATTTTTATGTTGTAAAACACTATGACTAATGTTAGAGGTTTTTTTTTCTGAAACCTAAAATTAAGTTTTGGCAAATTGCAAGCAACACACATGGGTTGTGTATTGGTCTGAAACAATTGTGTCTCTCTACAATCACCTCAAGAAAGCACCGTTTAATGTCATTTTCACTCTAAACGCTGTGTAGCTGCTGCTGAGTGATGCTTTATAGGTTTGGAGGTCCAGCTGTGTAACTTATAGTTGTTTAACATGGTTTTCATTATCCCAACTGACCTTGCCATATGACTTCTCGAATCCAACTTGAGAATATATAACACCTTGTTGTTTATAAACTCTCAACTACTCATGCAACTTCCTGTCCAAACATGAAACTTAAATGAGCAAAGTGATTCAACGTTCAGTGACATCGTCCATTTACTTTTATTATTTTGAGTGGTTGTTGGTTGCACTCTATACAGACTGATAACATTGAAGAACTATGTTGAACCAATTAAATGAAATGGTGCATGGAATCAGACTGTACCTCCCAGTGAATTCTTGTGGTCTCTCCATCCATCCTATGTGTATAAATAAAACACCTGGCAAAGGAGCAATGTTGTGGCCTCTCCATCCAACTCTCTGTCCCAGTGATAGACGACCTTTCTCTTGTAATTATGTATACGAGTAGGAAGCATCAGGATCGCCTGTGTTGCAATTGCAAATGACCTAAATCATCTGTAGAAACAGTACCTTCCATGGGTTTCCATTCTGGGTCTGGGAAATTCTGACTGCAGGCCGCAGCTTTCGTGTTAGCTAGCATGATGTTGGCACTGTTTAAATTAGCTCGTACCATGACCCACACCAGTGAATCGAAGAGATGCTGCGTAGCACACAACCAAGGAGGCCGTCAAGCATAAATGGATCCTGTTGGCTGCGTGCAAAACTTATTCTCCATGTCCACCCTGTAGCATATATATTCGCCAGGCCTGTAGGCTGCTAGCTAGAATCAAGATTCAAGAGACATGCAGTTGTAGGCATCTAATGGATTGTCTCTCAGTTATCTTCTTGGATCTTAGTTTTGAACCTGTAATAAGCGAGTTTCAATTCTTTTTTTTTAAAAAAAAGACAGGAGGAGCCGGAGGCTCCTACTGAAACGAATATATTAAAAAAACAAGAGCCAGTTCAGAAACACAAAGGGCTAAAGAAGGAAAAGGAAAAGGAAAAGAAAACAGAAAAACGGGGACAGGAGGAGCCGAGAAGAGAGAAAGGGAGGGGAGTCCAAGGAAACACAAAGAAATTACAAGTAAGAAGAGAGCCAGGACTCAAGAGAAGGAGCTAGACTAGCCTTAATTCTAAGCAACAACAAACTAGCTTCAGAAGTGACGTACCTTCTGAAATCTTGAACTTGCGGAGTTTTGATTCTGAAAATTTCGTCATTTCTCACCATCCAAATTCCCCAGCAGAAGAGGATGAAGATGTCAAGCGCAAACTGCACACCAAGGTGTGTCTTCCAGTCTTGAAAGATTGAGGTGATAGGTAAATCATCATCGAAGATAAAGTTCAGCCCCCAACATTTCTTCGAAAAAAGCACTAGAAGAACAAATGATGAACAGTTTCCCTATATTTTGATGACAGAGAACACACTGAACATCATCCAAATGCATTCCTCTTCTGCTCATCAAATTCCTGGTACTCAACTTATCTCTCAAGACTAGCCAAAAAAGATCTTGTGTTTGCTTTGACACGAAGTTTTCCACAACCATTTGAAAATGAGATGCACTTGCTGGTGACCAGAAAGCTGCTTGTAAGCTTTTGATGAGGAAAAAGAAACTGATCCCCAGATATAGGTCCAAATATCATTTATCTGAAGCAGATTAGTAGTTAACAACTCATCTTGAAGCTCCAGGAATTGTTGAAAAGCTTCAGTGGACAAGGGCAGGTTGAAAAGAGAGAGAGGGTTGGCCAATAAAATTGCTTTTTGTAGACCAATCTGTTTGTTTTTTGCAAAGGAATGCAGTTCAGGAAAGGAAAGCCTTCTAACACCACCATTCCAAAGATCTTCCCATAACAGGCACGTCTGACCATTGTTTACTATTACAGTAGCTAAGCCCTTGAACTTAACTAAAAATCTCAGCACATCCTTCCACCAGAAGGATCCTTTTCTGTTATTTAAAGCTGGCATCTTTCCATTCCTGTAATGTTTGTCCCAGATCAAGGTTACCCAGGGCAAATCTTCTTTATTGAAAAACTTATGCAGGTGTTTTAGGATGAGAGCTTCATTGTCTTTCTGAATGTTATGGACCCCCAAACCTCCCTGTTCTTTTGGGTACAAACTATAGTTCAGGCTGCTTTAGTCATTTTCTTTTCATTGGAATTGGCACCTCTCCAAAGACAGTGCCTTCTGTACTTGTCTAATTATTTGATCACATTTTTTTGGGAGAACAAGTGAACACATCGTGTAGGTTGGTAGAGCAGTTAGGACTGAGTTGGTAAGCTCCCGCTTGATTGAGGAAGGCAGAAATGTAATTGAGCCTTCTTTCACATTTGGAGAGGAGAGACAAATAGTCATCAATTTTTGGTCTAGAGAGTCCCAGAGGCAAGCCTAGGTAAGTGAAAGGGAAAGACCCAGTCTGACACCCAAAGGTGTTAGCAAGTAACTGTAATCTTTCACTGCTTATGCCTATTGGCACCATCATTAACTTGGAATAGTTGATCTTTAAGCCAGTTGACTCACTAAAAGATAACAAAACACTTTTCAAAAAGAAGAGCTAAGTGACAGAAGCTTCTATGATTAATAAGGTATCATCAGCATACTGTATTACATGGAAGTCCACAGATGGGGCTGGAAGCTTCAGAAGATTAAGTTGCACAGCCTTGTTCAAAACCGATTGAAGTAAATCGGCAGCCAGGAAAAAAAGGAGAGGGGAGAGAGGGTCCCCTTGTCTAACACCCCTTCTGCAGTGAAAGGTTTTCCCTAGGACTCCATTTAACAGTGCTGCAGAGGTGCCAGTGCTCAAAATTGATCTTATCCAAGATATCCACTTGTTTCCAAAGCCCTTTTGAGCTAAAATGTCAAGAATCACTTGGTGTTCAATTCTATCAAAAGTCTTCTCAAAATCTAGCTTCAAGACAATTATCTCCTTTTTTGAATGATGGCAGAGGTGTAGATACTCAAAAGACTAAGCAAGGCAATCTTGAATAGTTCTGGACTTTAAAAATCCATATTGATTAGTGTGGATGACTTGAATAATAACTTGTTGGAGCCTGTTAACAAGCAGTTTTGTTATTAGCTTGATTGAGCCATTTAGGAGTGAGATTGGTCTATAGTCCCCTATTGTGCTGGCCCCATCTACCTTGGGCACTAGGGTAATGAAAGAATCATTTATGCTCTGCAAACAAATAGAGTTCTCCTGAAAAGCATAACATAGGTTATAGAAAATCCTCTTTGATGAACTGTCAGCAGGATTTTAGAAACTCATTGTTCATGCCATCAGGACCTGGTGCTTTGTCATTAGGTAGGTCTCTAACCACTACATCAATCTCTTGACTGAGAAAATGCTCCTCCAGCCATTACAGGTTTTTAGTGTCTTTCTAGAAAAAAAAACTCGGATTAAAGAGCATTTCCTTAAAGTCAGATTTACCCATTCTTTCCTTATAAGCTTCTCACAAAATTTTCTCTTTTCCACCATGATCACAAACAACTTCTCCATTAGGCTTCTGCAGCTGGGATATCAAGTTGTTTTTGTGCTTAATTGTGACATTTGTATAGAAGAGCTTAGTGCCAGCATCACCATCTTTAACTCATCTGAGCTTGCTTCTCTGCTTCCAGTAAACTCTCAGTTGCTGCAGAAGTGTACTGAGCTTATCATTCAGAGCTTCTCTAAAATTCCATTCACAAATAGTAAGATCTCTGAATTCTTCAATCTTCTCCAGCAGACAAAGGACTGTTTTGATATTATGCATAACTCTTTTGAGGTTTCATAAATTACTTTGCCACTGCCTCAGGAACTTTCTCATATTTTTGCATTTTGCAGTGATCACCTTTGCCTTGTCCACTTGATTAGTTGGGTCAATCCAGCCTTGCTGAGCAGTATGCAAGAAACTTGGCTGCAACAGCCAGAAATTTTCAAAGCGAAAAACTTTCCCTTTTGGAATATTAGTTGAGATAGAGATGTTGCAAGGCCAGTGATCTAAAGTTTCAAGAATCAGTGTACTGACTGTTGTGCTCGGGTAGCACATAGTCCAAGTGCTTGAGGTGAAAAACCAATCTAACCTCTCAAGGAGGGGAGTGGTTTGTTTGTTTGTCCAAGTGAATTTTTTCCCATACAAGGGAAGCTCTACTAGACCGAGGTGACTAATTGCATCGTTGAAAAGCATCATTTCATTGATATCACCCCCAGGTCTATTTCTGTTCTCTTGCCTTCTAAGAAGGTTGAAATCTCCTACCAACAGCCAGTTGTTATCAGCACCAATGTCATAATGTTTGAACCATCTTAAAAAATCTCATTTTTCCTCATGGAGGAGGGGCCATAAATATTGGTCAAGAACCAGGAATCTCTATTATGCTTGGAAAGAAACCTAACTGTGATTGCATAGTTGTTTTGAAAAATCAAGTGCCCTTCCAACATGCTACTTTTCCAACAAGTAAGCAAACCACCAGAGGCGCCAATAGAAGGTAGGTAAGAGTATGTATCAAAGCCAGCAGGGCAGAAATTTTTGATAAATAAACTGTCAAAAGTCTGCCTTTTTGTTTCTTGAAAACAAAAGACATCACAACCTGTAACCACTATTGTATCCCTAACAGGAGCCCATTTTTCAGTAGAGTTTAGCCCACGCACATTCCAACAGAGAACCTTCCAACTTATTTTGTTGTGGTTGTTCATCTACTGAAAATCCAGCTTAAGGTGTTGAGAGAGCTAGAAATAAACCACAACCACAGAGGGTGTGACAAATAGGATTTAAGGAACAAAACATACTCCAAAGAACAACCAACATGGTTTACCAGCAAACATAGAGTGGCTGTAAAGCAAGCTAACACGAACCTCAGACAAAGTTTTAACACAAGTCCTGAGCAGCAAGATAGAAGATACTGAAAAGCAGTAAAGTGCCACCTTACAAAGACTAAAGAGAGAGAAGAAAGAGAGAGAAAGAGGCTATCAGCCTAGGAAGGCGTGCAAGGCCTAGATCTCTCTTGAGTTCTTGTCGATGTCTTCATTTCTTGGCCTTCTTTGATGCTGCATCCTTATTGGAGTCACCATCCTGATCACTTGAAAGACCATCTTCAGTGGGATCATTTTTCTTCCCTGAAGTTTTTCCATTCTTTAGATTCTTTCTCCCAGAGCTAGTGACAATCGTTTGTTCCTGGTTCTTACTGAGATTTTTCTGATTCTGGCCTCTTCCAGACTTTGCTGAATTTTTCCTGATTGTACCTTGCTGGCCTGACTGCTTCTTTTTTGTGCCTAGAGCTTCAGCAGAAAGGAAAGCCTCATCGAGGTTACAAGCAGCAGACCCCATCTTTCTGATCTGACTCAAGGAGAGGTCACAGGGTATTGGGGAGCAGGTGGAACATCTTCTATCAGAACACCCCACTGGTTTGAAACCTTTGTTGTTTTTTTATTCTTTAGCTTCTCCTAACCTCTGTTTCAACAACAGGGTGATATTTGGAGCAGTTCTTGCTTTTCTGGTTGTTCAGTAAGTTATTATCCAAGGGAGACTTCCAACTGTCCAGGAGCGGATCCAGACTTGCAACAACGGTGAGCTTTAACTACAGACAAGAGATCTTGAGCCTTGGAGAACTGTTAGGAACCGTGATAAAAGACTTGCTAAGACCTTCAGAAAAGGAAGACCAGACCTCAGACTCCATGAACTCTTTTGCCCATTGAAAGCTCTTAGGAGAGAGTAAAAGGGAGGCAAAAAAGGGCACCCAAGAGTCGAAAATCTGAAGCTTCTTCCCATTGAAATCATCGAGAGTGGATAGCCAAGGGAAGACTGACTGTGATCCATGAAGGACCGAGAACGGCGACCAGAGGTTGGGGGGGGGGGGGTGAATGGGAGCCTCAAATTTCTCTCGAAATATTCGGGCCACTCTTCCCAAAAACCAAACCCAGTTATTCGGGCCACTCTCGAAATATTCAGACGAAAACGAGCAAATGAAAGCTCAACGACAGTGGAGGAAAACTCACCGGAAGCCCCCAAGAAGAGTTCTCAACCCCTATGTGAGAGAGGCAAGAATTCCAAGCAAAACAACCAGAAAAACAGGTGACGGACGCTGAACAACAGGGCGACGGACGCTGGAAGACTGTGCGACGGACGCTCCAGGGCAGGGCGTCGGACGCTGGCGACGGACACTTAGGCGAGCGCCCGTCGGCCTTCCAGAGAGCATTGCAGAAGAGAAGCAGAAGGCTGGTCGTCGGACGCTGGGCGACGGACGCTTGGGTGAGCGTCCGTTGGCGTCGGACTCTGGGCGACGGACGCTGGGGTGAGAGTCCGTCGGCCTACCAGAGAGCTCAGAAAAACGGGCAGAAAACGCCACGCGACGGACGATCGCGACGGACGCTGTCGTCAGCACGACGTAGCGTCCGACGCCTCGACGGACCGTCCGACGCCCAAACTCAGAGCGTCCGACGCTCCCGAGCAGAACGCAGAAAACACGGAATAAGATGTTCTCTCCGCCAAATCTTCCCAAAACTCGACCAAATGTTCTCCACTAGCAACCTAACTTGGTAGGCATGATTCTAGTGCTATGGAGGAGCTATCCCGAAGAAATCATCACTCAATTTGGTGAGAAACAAAAGGGAAACGAGGATTTGGGGGAAAAGGAGCAAGAACGAAGAACACTGCAAAGAAAACGCCCGATCTGTGTGTTCGTGATGTTTTAGGAAAATTCCTTCGGTGCAAAGATGCTCCTCACGAGTACGAACAACTTGGTTCAAACGGATTTCGCAAAGCTACTCTCTACAAAGAGAAATCATCTCGGGAAAAAGAAAGAGCAAAAGCAAAACGCGAAGAACACAAGCAAAACGGGGACACAATCACGAAATCGAAGCCACCATGGCTTACGGAGGTTACGACCTCCGATTCCTCGCAACAAACTCAAGTTCTTACAGAGGTTGGTGAAATCAACCTAGGGATATCATGAACTAGAGAGAGGGTAGAGAGAGAGAGAGAGTTGGGGCAAATGATTAGGGTTCAACAGATAGGATGAGGATACCCCTTCATCCTCTATTTATCAGAGGCTTTGGCTATTTCCCAAAGACCCCCCTAGATACAATGAGTGAACTACCTAGCCTAAGCATTGCAGTCCAAGCTCCGGAAAATATCTCCCTCGATTTGAATGGACGGCCCCGCTTCCTGCCAGGAGTTGCCGTCGCCTCGACGCAACCTCCAGGATTCCGCTACGTACCATCCCCGCTTCCTCGGAAGCTCCGCCTAGGTTTTGAGGCCCAAACCCAGGAAACCCATCACCGGTAGCTTTGGGCTCAACTACCGAACCCCGAGTTTTGCGGCCCAAACCACCAAACCACTCGACGCGAGCCACCTTGCCTTCGCCCAGTTGGACTCCGAGTCCCTTAAGCCTCCGCTCGACTCGCGCGTCCACCGTCTTGACTTGGTCGACTCGGTCTACCTCCATGTCTTCTCGCACTCGCCGGTGCCAAGTACTAGCCACCACAGCTAATCCGCCAGCACCCATGGTCCCTCAGTCCGAGCCCCCGCTTCCGCTCTTCACCGCTCTCAGTCCATCGGCACGACAAGCCTCTACTCGACCTTCTCCACGCCATTGACCACTGTCACTAGGCATAGTACCTGCACACCACAAGACGATAGACAGACACACATTTGCTTTCGCAAAGATTAGTAGTAAGCCACTCAAACTGAAATGCTCAAGTCTTGGGCAATCACTCATCACAAAACTGAACATACATGGGTACTTATCCACCATGTGTTCGCAATCCAAAATGATTCAGCCTTCGTAGAATAGTTGGATCAGTCAGAGGAGCATCTCTGATTTGAACAAAACCCAAGTCAAGGAAAGAATTTCCTAAATACTAATCACCTATGTCATCTTCTTCTTCAGAATCTTCATCTGCAGGTTCAAAAGATGCCACATCATCTTGAGCAAACTGCTGAGCTACAGAGAGATCTGCTTGTTGGGCTGGTTGTTGGGTTGACTCATTTTGCTCAGGATCAGTTTGTGACACTGATTGAGATGCTACAATAGGCTGTTGTAGAGCGAAGCTCCTGCCAGGCTGAGCTCCTGCATCTTCCTTTGTATCAAAGAGTGCTACATCAACATGAGCAACATCATCATTGTCAAAATCCAGTGCATCAGATACAGTATCCAAGTCTTCGTCCTCATTGCCATCCAAGAGCATGTTGTAAGGAATTATATCCTCATCATCAAAGATTACTGGATCGATTGGCAGGTTAAGGTTGGGAAGGGAGGCATCTTCATGAGGAAAAGCTTGTTGATGTTGCACCCCCATCACCGGTTGAGCAATTACTGGCACAGGATGAACTGCCATGAGAACTTCTTCCTCTTCATTACTAACAGTTTCATCCTCACTATCTGGTTGCTGAAGAGGGTTTAGAATGACCTCTTGCATATCATCAGCTGGGATAGCATTCAGGTTAACCAGAGGTTGAGCTTGTTGAGGTGTTGGTTGTTGCTCATGAGGCCAAAGCTCCCAGTTAATAGGGGCCATTTGAGCTGCAAGGGTCTCCCAATGAGCATTGGGATTCTCCTCCACTTCCATTTGATCCTCATCTTCTGCCTCAATCTGACCATCATGGTCATGCTCAAGATTACCACCTTGTCCCTGAAAACCATGCCCCTGAAATGCAACCCCCACACCCTGATTAATCTACTGCACGTTTGGAAATTGAACTAGCCCTGCCCCGATCTGACCGAAACCAAAGAAATCAAAAGGAGCCAGGTGATCGTAGTGTTGGGGCGCCGGATCTTCAAGGGGAGGAACTTGTGCAATATTATGACCAACAATCTCCATTTTGACTGTCCACGAATCTAGCGCATTCCCATTCATATCAGAGAGCACAATCCACAGTGGTACACTTTGCAAATCAGCCACCCAACTCTAACCAGCAATCTAGACAGCCTGCCTCTATTATTGATCCAATTTTCAAGCCTTCCAAAAGAGCAGATGGCATCCCGAATGTAGGCAGTCTCCCAATAATCTAGTGGGAAATTCATAAGCATTAACCAACACTCGTGATTAAAATTAGTTCTGCACCAGTTTCTTCCTTGCTTGGGTCTAGTAAAAGACACCTGCACATCTCCCATTGGCATCGGGCTATTCATAACTAAGGAATCTCTAACAAATGGCGAGTTGAACACTACCAAAGCTTGGCAAAGAGAGGATGGCTGAATAGAATTATGAGCAATGCGCCTTGCTTCAAAGAATTCTTACAAGATTTCTGAAATAGTTGGGAAATGTAGCAAATTACCAGGCAGCTGATTGATGGTGACGATCGCCACAGACTCATTTGCGCGCGGAGGCCTCGATCTTGCCACCGAATGCACCATCGGAGTCCTTCCTGGCATATTGATCATGTGCATTCCATCAGGAATGAAAGGGCCAGGATCGGCCCTCTGAAACGCCATCTCAAAGCAATCGGCACCAGAGAGCGGGCACTGATGTGAAGTCGCCGGAGCAAGGCTATTATCAGAGTGAAGAGGATGAACTGGGGCGGGAAACAACACAAGATAGAGGCTTGCGTTGAACAGAACAGAGGAGTCGAGCTGCATGGCTTCCTAGTTTAAGGCCAAAAGCCTGGGACTCAAAAAGACACCCCCAAGAGAGAGAGAGAAACTAATTAAATCATGCTCGTTAACAGAGCCAGAACACACCGAGACGCCAGTACAACCATTGGTAGTCCGCCTTGGGACTGCTTGATCATTTACTGTCTTGCCTGGAGGTTCACTAGGTGACGCTTCACTTGTCATTCTAAACCAATTAGAGTGATCCTGGGCCAGAATAGGAGCTTTACCATTTGAAGACCAAACAGGCTTGGCCCGAAACCAGGCCAAAACGTTCTGGGCCAAGGTTTTAGCGTGCTTAATCTGGGAGTCCTCTCCCCTGTCAAGGAAAGAGTTTGAATTCAAAACTCTTCGATAGTCCGCCGCCACATGCCCCTCCCGATGGCAGACAAGACATTTAATTGCATTGAAACAACTATTTCTTGTGTGAGAGGAAGAGAAACATCTTGGGCGACGAGGCGGCACATGAACCGATGAATTTTCCCAGACACGATCAAAAGCTTTAGAATTTGGAAAAGAGATCCTCCCGAAAACTGATTTTCTAGTTTGCTCTCTTAGAGAAGAGGACTGGCCCAAGAAGAATCTATTTTTCCCAAAAGGAATTTCTCCCAACTTAACCAAATTAGCGCTAGAGAGAGGTGGAGCTTTAACCACTTCAACATAAGAAAACTTTTTATTAGCGTTGTTAGTACTAGAAAATTTACCGCCATTAGCCGAGATCCAAGAGCTATTTTCTTCAGCAAGAAAAGCGGCAAATTCATTGCGCTAGTTTGGTCCTCCATTGCCCCAAAGGTGGAAGAAAAGCTTGTAAGCAGTGCATTCAAACGAGATCAATCTTCTTATGAAAAAACCCACTTTCCGAGAAGTAACAAAAAATTTGAAAACTCTTTGAGAGAGCTGAATGACTCTGAAATCTGCTACAATACCACCAATGGAAGCTTTGAAGAATAGAACTCACTGAGGCTTCAGAGAGTCTGAACTTGCAACGGCCAAAAGCAACAACAAGGGCGAAAGAGTTGAAAGACTGCTGTGGGCTAGTGATTGGCAGGCGGAACAGATTCCAGACTTCATTTTGAGTATTGACCAGGAGCAAAAGAAATTCCAGAGAGCTCTATAAATACAAGAGGCAAAAGATCGAGCACCTGGCCTGCACACATCGGGGCAGAAATATCCAATCAGGAAAAACCATGTCAATGCCCCCCAGGAGTAGCAGCTTGCAGAAATCCTCCATGCGCCATTGCTGATCGATCCACGTCGAGCAGGAGAGACTACGGCGCGGCAGCAGCCGGGGACACCCCGCGCTCCCAGCGGTGACTCGCACCGCCCTATCTGACAGCCATCATCGTCGGAGGAGGGCTGCTGTGTAACATCCCTGATGTTTAATAATAAAATATGCCATGTCATCATATGCATTAAGCATCATTTATATGATTTGAGAACCTTATCATGCATAAAACTAAAACAAGTTTATTTGATTGTGCTTAATTTAGTTTGTGTATGCTTGTGTTATATTTAATATTTCTAGTTTAAATATATTTCCTGAAACCCTAATTAAAGGGGATTTAATAGTACCCCAAATATGAATTTCAAAAACTATAAAGATTTAGCATATGCTTGTGAAAGAAAGGTTGTAGAGCTTGTTTACTATAGCAAAAGTTGTTTTTGGAGATTTTCAATTTATATTCAAAAATCTAAAGTTATTGCAAAGGGGGTAAATTAATTTAAACTTGTTTTCAAATTAAAAATTTCATTTTGAAAACTAAACAGAATCTGAAAATCTTGGTATTTACAAAGTTGTAGATTATAAAATTTTGAGAAACTTTTATGTTCACACGTTTTCCTGAAACTGCTTGGAAGGGGGTCCTTTTTGCAAAATGGGATCAGTGGCAATTCTGCGATTAGGTGAACAGTACCCTTGGGCAGCTGTCTTGCACCCATGGCGGCCGACGCTAGAACATTGCCGTCGCCGACCTTCTCCGACCTTCTAGGCGCGTCTAGGTTGCGTCTACGACCTTCGCGACGGCGCCTTGATCCTTATCCACTCCTCCTTTGCCCTCTATAAATACTACAGCGCCCGGCCGGAGCTCGTCTTCTTCTCTGATTCGCGCCGCCGCGCCGAGCTCCATCTCCGGCGAGCTTTTCTGCACATTCCTCTGCTCCCCACGAACAACCAGATATCGAAATGGCTTCGAAAACATCTTCGAGGTCATCCTGAGTCGCACGTCCGACCTTCTAACACGCTATTTGGGCCGGCGTGAACCTTTCTTCTTCAGCTCCGGCAACCCTCCGCCGCGATCCGTTTTTGCGTGGCCAGAGCTTCACAGGAGCTTTAGGGTTCAATTTATTTGTGTTCTTTACTTCTTGAAAGTCTCTGATCACATTTCTCACCTTGATTTCTTGTTTGGCCGTCCGTAGCACCGTGAACACCACCATCCGAGCTGTCCAGCGCCGCCGCGTTCGTTCCCATCGTCGGCGGGTACTCCTGCTGATGTTCCGCTCCGTCTAGCGCCTGAAGAAGCACCTAGGTGAGCTCCTGCAGCTCCCTGTGTTCTCGGTTGATCCTATCGTGAGCCATAACGCGCTGTCCGCGCACACCGCCACGTTCTGCCGCCGTCGCGCCGTCGGTGTGCATGGTCAAGGTGTTCTGGAGGCAGTTGGGTGCAATTGGTAGGTGTGATAGAATCGCAGTGAGTTGCTGAGGGCATCTGTGTGTTTGGTTTGGTCGTTTACGTGTTGTGCTCACCGGCGTGATCCAACCAGAGCTCAAGCTCCGCCATGGCCGCTGCTGTGTCGTGTCTCGAGCTTGAAAGCTTCAACCGAGTAGAGAAGCAAGTGCGGGGGTTAGTGGTGAACGTGTGTCATTGTTCAGTGACAAACAAGTTATGAACATGTAATTTCATGTGATGATGAGTGTTAGTGTTTTTGAACATAATTATTAAATTAATTAGTTAATTAATGAAAGCTTAGTTAATTGTTTAATGAACTAGTTTTCTTTTCTTTAGTGAAGGAAAGTTGTACTCAAGTTAATTAACTTCGAATAGTCATCATTTAGCCTTGTGATTGATTGTTTTTCAAGCATCATCTTAAGTATATCATTAATATCGTGTAGATAACTCTTTGATGGAGGGGTCCATCATATCTTTGATCTTGGTGATCAACTCTTCAAGATTGGGTTTCTATAGTTGTGATACTGAATCAGAGTTAGTTCAATCTACAACAAAGGCAAGCCCCGGTGCATTCAAACCCTATCTTGTATTTCAAAGTTTTTCTTTAAATACACCTATGGTTAATTATTGCATGGTTACTATTTAAATAAATTCCTACTTAATGCATAACCTTTACCTTGAATTATTTATTCATGTACCTTGATACCGTTTTTAAAATACGAATGATACTTTATGCTACTTAACAATGCTTAGACCGATAGAGTCAGATGATTTCCTGTCATGTGCAAGAATAAGTGATAACTTGATTGCTGCAGCAATTGGTTATGCACTTTTGATAAAGAAATAGTTTGTTGGAAGTAATAATCGGGACCGGGCGGACAAGGTGTTTGGGAGCCATCAGTGGTGACTGGTGAGCAGGTTCTCTCCGCCTGTGTCATTAGGGCCTTGCCGTTGACCTTGATATTGAGCGAGAATTTGGAGTACTGATCACATACTTTTGGAAGCCGGACTTTGGCTATTCCAGTCTTAAGAACGGTTAATCCGCACTGGGAGTGGAGAGATGACAAGAGTAGTGTGTACCCTCCAAGTTCGAGGAACTGGATGGAGGTGTATTGCGCTCTCAGGTAGCGGAACCCCGGTCTTGGCTGGAGGATCTAGGGAAAGGTAGTTATATGTGTGCTTTAGTGCTGCATATGGCGTGTGATTGGGAATCCCCAGCTGGGTTTAATCGATTCGAATCGTCGTGATCCTTGGTTATGGAGACTTGACTCTTTCTTCTTCAACGTAGTTAATGAAACTTAAACTGGATATATGATGATTCCTTTTTGGAGATGGTTTGTTGCCTCGTTATCGATCATAAATTCAGATCGGTACTTGAGTAACTGTTTATTGAGAAATGAATCAATTGCAACTGTTTTATAAATGCTCATTTATGCAAAATACTTGATTCTTGCAAAACCCCACCTTGAATCCTATGACTTGCATACTGTTATATATTCACCATAATTTATTTGTCGAGTAAGTCTTGTTGAGTATTCCCGTACTCAGGGTTTGTTAACCCTTGTTGCAGATGAAGTTCCTAGTGCGGTGGTTACAACTTCGTGTTGTATGTCCTTGGTTGTCGTTGAAGATCAGTCCTTGTGACTCTTAGGCAGAGTTCCTGGTTTGATTTCCTTATAGTGTTTACCGCTAGCTTGATGTAGATATGACCCTTGTTGCAGATGAAGTTTCTAGTGCGGTGGTTACAACTTCGTGTTGTATGACCGTGGTTGTCGTTGAAGATCAGTCCTTGTGACTCTTGGGCAGAGTTCCTGGTTTGATTTCCTTATAGTGTTTACCACTAGCTTGATGTAGATATGACACTTAAGTTATGTTTCAAAATTATAGTTTGTAATATAACTTCATAAGACTTTCGTTATCTGTGTAAACCTCTGAAATGTAATTTATTACAAGTTCACTTCTACCAATGTCTTAATCTGGATCCTGCTCGGAAAGGGGTGAATGACTCGGTTTAAGCCGACGACACCTGACAAATCTTGTAAGACTTGGATCATTTGTTGGGATTAAAGTTGGATGGACGATAATCCTGACAAGTGGGCTCTGTTCTTAGGAGATTCTGTCACATGCTGCCTGGAGGCAGGAGAGGAGAGCGCTCATCGGCAGCCAAGGGCCTGAGAATCCCGGCGAAGTCCGGCGGCGCACGGTCACCGGCGGTGCCTACCGGCCGGCGGCAGTGGGTGGTAGCAGCTCACGGGGAGGCTGGCTCAGTTGCATTAGTGAAATATATCGTTAACAACGCTGTAGATCTCATCATCACTGCTGGTTCGTATCAGTAACACGTGGTGCTGATGGGCTTCTCATCATCACCAGCTCGCCATATGAACCGGCTATGAAATAGTTTTTACCACCAGCTCGTTGTACGAAATGGTGGTGACGAGCATGCTACATACAACATAATAACATTCATTGTTTCAATTCTTGTTATGTGTGTTTATAAATTATAATAAGTGTTAACTCGTGCTTTTTTGAAATAAATAGAGGATGGGTTGGATAATAATCCGTTCGATGGTGTCCCTGTGCTCACGCAAGACCGTGCTATGCCATGCGGCCTCCCATTATTGTAGAGCAGCCCCCTCTCCATTGGTTGACTGTTGGAAAGCAGCCTTCCCCCAAAACTCGGCTCGACTAGTGACCTCCAGCCCATGGTTCTTGTTCCAGCCTCCGCATAGGCCGCCACCGGACGATTGCTGGAGTTCGCTGCCGCATGTTGTGCCATTGTGGGCAGCTCCGTCATCGAGCGGCCATATGAGGCACGACGGCTGGACGGGATTGGAAGGTATGACCTACGGGTGTACTCTCTTAGCTTCGTTAACAGAAGCCGTTTAGGACATGAGGGACATTACTAAGGAGTCATTAATTAGGGAACATTTTTCCCTATTTTCTCTTATTAAATGCAGATACGGGTGTTAGCTTGACAACAATCTTTCATAGTTAGTGTGGTGACAGTCACCGTGCCTCGAGGCTGCCGTCCACAGTTGAAGCTCCCTCAGAGCCGGAAGCAAAACGACTTTCTTTGCCAAAGTTCTCTCAACCAGAACGACTTCTATTAACGATATGGAGGGAATACCTCCGATAAGTTTTCTTACATATTTGACTTTGGTCATGTACATGATTTTTTTTCGGATTGTAGTGAGGTTTACGTCAGTAGATTCTCAAGGTCTGGAATTATGTCAAAGTGAAACCCTTAGTGCTGTTTGCTTTTTATATACATTGAACATTATTGTGGTTTCAAGATACTCCAGTTACTTGAATCTTTCCATCGATGTATATCATAATTAGGTATGTCATATCATATCTCATAGCACTAATCTAAATAAACAAAATGGTGGTATATAATCCGTATAATCTTTAATATGGTGTAATTTGTTTATTGGTAAAGAGTGCTTAAAGTATTTGTTCCTGACTGAAGGAACATATATGTCTCTTCCAGTAATACATTCCTGTTTACTGACCATGATTTTCTAGGTACTAGTGCTTTGAATGCACAAACGATTACCCTATTTTCGATGGTAGCAAGAACATATAAATAAATATATATTGCCAACATTATACTCAAAGGTTCTCCACGGTCTTGCTCAAGTTGGGCTAGTCTGCATATCTTGACGTCGTTTTTTGTACGGGTCAATATTAAAACAAGTATATTAATCGGTAAAGGGGTAAATGCTGTTCCTTATCGGCATCAAGGTGCTATCGGTTTCATTACCGATAGAAGCAGAAGAATCTGCCGATGGTGAGTGTGATGGAAGAAGCGTCAAAGAGGAAAGAAGATATGTTTTGCCGATAAGAAGGAATTACCGATAGATACAGGCTGATGTGGCTGACGGCAGCAGGAAGTTACCGATGGCAATAGAAGGAAGTTGCGGATTGAAGGAATCTGCCGATGGAAAGTTTCATCGTAGGGAAGACAGATAAGGAAACTGACGATTTTATGCTAGTATTATTGTTTTAGTTTGAGTCTGACTCTTACACGAGTCGTTTTATTTCCTTAAAAATAGGAGTTTTGTTTAGTATAAGTCGTGTCCATGTATAACTCCTTTTACCGGAGTATAAATATGTACCTAGGGCTCGTATGAGAAGATATTCAATACAATCAAACAAATCTATTATTTTCCTCTTACTTTTCAGCATCTACTTTTTTCGCATTAGTTATAGTTTATCTACGAGTTCTTACGATCTCGACGGGCTGTATCTACAAGATCTCCGTCTACCTCGCGAGTTCCGCTTTTTGAGCAATCTGAGCCTTGACGTCCGGGCGTATCACTGTCATCTCGTTCATCTTTGTTCTAGTTATCGTCCTTGTTGATTAACTGGTCAAATCAACTGGCACACCTTTGGATATCGAGTTCGGGTACAAGCCTGAGGTGTTCGCAGATCCGACGCTTTTTGTGTCAACACCTCTTTTGGCACACCCGGTGGGACCCTAAATTCATCTGTTGATCTAGATCATGGGTGGTTCTACTGATGTCGACCCGAGGAACTTCATCGAGGTCTCTGAAGCAGATCTGAAAGATGACCAAAAGAAGATCATGGAGCAGGCTACGGAGGAGTACAAACAATTGTATCTGAAATCCTTTAGCCTAAGCAGGAGCGGCGAAGCTATCCAGAAGCACGATCCGCCGTTGCCACGGCAGGTCACTTTCGACGCCAATCCTGGTAAATTACAAGAGATGGTTGATTCTGCATTAAATTGAGCATTAATTAGTCACTCTACGGTGCTGTCCAACACTGTATACAATGCGGTTATGCAATCTTTCAAAGAAGGGCAGGCACCCCATTATGTTGGTCCGATGTATCATCAACCTGGATCGGCATCTACTACATCGCCAGCTCCAGCGGCATCTACTCAACCCGCAAAGCCGTCCGCCGGTGAAGTTACTCCACCAAGGTCAAGTTCTGTGAGCATTGTTCGATTGAACACAGATTCGGTAGCATCAGGGATGTCAGGACCGGTGATTCAGAGTCAGCCACCAAATCCTGCTAGCTGGTGGGGATACGGTATGCCTCTAGATCCATTTGCCGATGCTAATCTGATCCAAGGTAACAATGCGACGGGAAAGGTCCCTGTGGAGTCAGCAATACCAGCACAACCGATAAACCCAATGCCACGTTATGCTACGTCTTCTCCAAATATGCAGCCGCCGCCAGGAGATCTTCAGATGGTGATACCCAAAGTGCCTTGTGGGCAACCATCGGCAAGTTCTTTGCCGATGCAGCAAGATATGGCAGGTGTGCATCATCCCATGATAATGGCAAATTCTCAGGCTGGAATGTCGGTACACCAAGGAGGTCAGTTCATTGATTATTCCAAGGTGCAGGAGCAGCAGGCGCCGGGTAACTATCAATTATCGACAAATCACCTGCCGATGACTTATAATCCTGTATGGACCAGTCCAGTTCAACAACAAGTGGTGGAACCTGGACACCAAGTAGCGGGAGCACAACAATACCATTACCCGACGAGCTCTCAGAATGAAACATCGGTGCACCGACCGATGAATATCAGGCCGCAGTATGCCCCAGTTGGTTTCCAAGGTTATACATCGGCAGGACAACCGGTGCATAATTTTCAGCAAGGTGGTGCTACACCTGTGCCAATCGGATCAACTTATCTGCCGCAAAGGCAAGAAGGGATGTATCCGCCGATCCAGCCAGTTAATATTCAACCAATCCATCGGCAGGATCAGGATGTGTACTGGGCCGATAAGATTGCCAAAGTGATGAAAGAGCAGTTCAACATCAAACCTAAAGTTAATACATACTCTTATCAGACGCCATACCCTCAGGCTTATGCCCTGATTCCTCTCCCAAATCGGTACAAGGTGCCGGATTTCATGAAGTTTTCTGGCCAGGATGATTCATCGACAATGGAGCATATCAACTGCTTCATTATTCAGTGTGGAGAAGCAGCTAGCAGAGATGAGCTAAGGGTGAGATTGTTTTCATCATCCTTATCTGGATCGGCGTTTACATGGTTCATCTCGCTTCCTCTAAATTCTGTGATTACTTGGGCCGATCTGGAGAAGCAGTTTCATAAATACTTCTTCTCTGGCGTTCATGAAAAGAGGATTACCGATTTGGTCAAACTGAAACAGCACGATGACGAATCGGTAGAAAACTTCGTCCAAAGGCTTCGGGATGTGAAGAATAAATGCTACAGTTTAGTGCTAGATGATCGGCAATTGGCTGATTTGGCTTTCCAGGGATTGTTACCACACATCAAGGACAGGTACGCATCTCAAGAGTTCGAGAGCTTGAGTCATCTCGTGCAGAGGGTTGCCGATCAAGAAGTTAAATCTTTCGAGCCTAGGAGGACTTGGAACAAGAAGGTATCTTTCATTGAAAAAGAGGAAGATTCTGAGTCAGATGAAGGGATGGATATCGGCGTTGCTGAATGGGTGAAGGATAAGAAGCCGATATCCTGTCCGTTTGGTCAGAAGGAGGCTGAAAGATTCACTTTTGATACTGCTAAAGTCGATAGGATATTTGATCTATTGCTTCAGGAAGGGCAGATTAAATTAGCGCCTAATCAAGTAATCCCATCAGCTGAAGAACTTAGGAGGATGAGGTACTGTAAGTGACATGGTGCAAACTCACACAATACTAATGATTGCAAAGTCTTCAGGCAGCAGTTGCAGTCAGAGATCGAATCTGGGCGAATCAAGTTTTAAAATTCTAAAGCCCAGAGGCCGATGAAAATGGACCAGCATCCGTTTCCTAATAATATGGTGGAAACTAGTGGGAAAGTCAAAGTACTGACATCGGAAGTGGCCAAGAAGAATTTATCGGTGGATCCCGAGCATCAAATAGCTGTGCAGGATATAAAGGGAAAGAAGTTTGCCGATGAAAGAGAGGGTAAAAGAACTGCCGATGAAAGCAATGGCTCCAGGGGCATCAGAGACGTTCGTCGTATGGTGTTGTGATCACGCATAGAAGACCGCGACCAGAGTATAAGCGTTCGCAAGAAGAACGATATCGGCAGCGGGAAGAAGAGAGACGCCAAGAGTGGTATCCGCATAAAGATCATTGGAAATGCCCCTTTTTCGTCCATTGCTGGGAAGAATGCATCAAGCTGCCTACTGCCGATAATTGTCCTAAATGCAATGGGTACTATCCTGCTGATCGACCAAAGAGGGAGCTTCGCTTTGAAGATCGTGAATCCAGCTATGCTAGGCCGATCAGGGGAAAAGAATCGGTGCATGATCGGCTTGGGGGCAAACTCAGCGTACATGATAGGCTCGGCAAGCGTGTTCGTCAAGAGAAGCTTGAAGAGATGGCTGATGCGAGGGTACCCGATGAAGAGATATTCTCCAGGGATCCAAACATAAGGGGTAGTGCAAGCCGACATGGTAGAAAACAGTACCGACCTGTTTGGAAGACTAAGCTTCCTCAATGGTGTCCTAGAGGTCTGACGAAGACTCAGAGAAGGAGGATCCAGCGCGAGCGCCAGAATGATCTGCAGTGTGGTGAAAACCCTTCAAAGGGAGGATCTCTAGTTTGGGAGTGGAAGCCAAAACACCAGGAAAGGAGTCCATCGGTAGAAGTCAATATGGTTGTTATGTTGCCGATGGAATTCATGGCACCTGCTAATGCTGAGGAAGAAACTGCTGATATGGCTCAGCTAGTGCTAGATCCGATGACAGCTGTTTTTGAAAAGCCTGCTGATGATGAAAGGTAGCATCTGAGAGCCTTGTTTGTCAAGGGCAAAGTCGATGGGCAACCAGTGTCGAAGATGTTAGTCGATGGCGGAGCGTCGATTAATATAATGCCATATGTCATGTTCAGAAAGGTTGAAAAAGGTGACCAAGACTTAGTCAAGACGGACATGAAGCTGAAAGAGTTTGAGGGCAATGTATCACCAGCTATGGAGCAATATGCGTAGGATTAACTATCGACAGCAAAACTTTGCCGAAAACGTTTTTTGTGATCAGCGGTAAAGGTACCTATAACTTGCTCCTGGGAAGGGATTGGATTCATGCTAATTGTTGTATTCCTTCCACGATGCATCAAAGCCTCATGCAATGGGTCGGGGACAAGATTGAAGTCATCCGAAGTGAAGCCCCGTCAATAGTTGCATCGGCAGAATCGGAAACCTATGAGCAAATCAAGTGCATATCGGGCGAAGCTTGGGATACTGAGTTTCTCAAAGTTGCCGGTTACCAGATCATACCAATCCAAGCAGTTGTCTCTGTGGAAGAATTTTAATGTATCGGTTGGCCGATGATGGAGAACCTAGGTAGGGGTTTACATCGTCAGATGATTTAATAAAGCTAGATATCGATGACGGCAATAAGCCTAGATTAATTTTTATTAATGTTAGGTTGGATTTTCAATGTAAACAATCGTTGAATGATTTATTAGAAGAGCATAGGGTTTGCTTTATTTGGAATTATACAGAGATACCTGGTTTAGACCGAAATAGTCAAACATTGGTACCTGTTAATTTGGTTCCAACTACATCGGTAATAAATACACCGATGTAATCTTGATGTGTTGATCGATTTTAAATTACGAAGTTGAATAAAGCTTCATAGTCGGATCAGATGGTATGCCGTGGTGCAATCAAAGTACGTATCCGGATGGATGTATAGAAGTGATGTGAATGCAAATACCGATGATAGAATTATCGTGCAAAACATTGGTAGAAGCGTACTGATGTTATATTACAAGCAAAATCAATTGTTAGAGATTACAGTTGCCGGCACAATGAATTACAACAAGGACTGGATAGATGAGATCGCGCGAAGGCGAATTTGGTCCGCTTCCTCTATCTCCTTGGCATCATCGTCGGCAGTACCCTCAGTTGGCTTGATTTTTCTTCTCAGTAAGAGAGCCTGATGGGCGTGAGCATCCCTCTCTTGTTGTAGGACTTTAATAGCATCAGGAAGTTGAATCTTCTTTTGGTTGGCTGCGTTTAGGGCTTCATCAACCTTCTTTAACTTCGCTATCAGTTCTTCTTTCTGTGCCGATAGACAGTTGATCTCCTATTCCAGCTCAATGTTAGAGGCTTCCAGACGACCGATGTCTCTGTGCTTCTCTTCAGCGGTTTGCTTGAATTTAAGAATTTCCTCTTCAAGCTTCGATTGAGCAGCTCTATCGACGATACGTCGTGAAGCTTTCTGATATTGGAGTTGACGGCTCTCAAGGTACGCTTCTTGGAAAAGGATTTCTTCGGTATCGGCAGGCAGAAGACCTTGAATTTCCTTGAAAGCTACCCTTACTGCGTTAGAGTCTTGGACTAGTTCGGATGTGCTTTGTTGCAGTAAGAGTAGCATTGCTTCAAGTTGTGATTTCGCTTCTGCTGATATAGCGCTTGAAGGTTGGGTGAAATTTTCTTCTTCTCCATTGTCGTCTGGTATGTTGATTACGAAGGAGAAAAGGTTGTTTGGAGAATCTTGGGCCTGAAGAAGAAAATAGTTAGAGTTTGTCGATTGGTTTGCCTTGAATTTGTGGTGAATAATTGATTTACCTGCTTCAGAGCAATTTCTTGCCGTGGACTTGGCGGAGCAACTAGTATAGTTGTGTCTTGAGGGGCGGTAGTGACTGTTGATGAACCTGCCTCTGTGGATGGGACCGCTGATGCCGATTCCGATGGCGTATCCGCTGTTGTAGTAACCAACTCCCGCGGTGCCGATTCCGTCCCTTGGATGCTTGTTCATGTGATGACACGTTGGTAGGAGGTAGAGAAGATGTTGCCAATGGTGCAGCTGGAGTTGATGGCGTAGATGGAGTCGATGGCCTTAGGCGTTTTGATTGGGGAGCAGTACTTCATGGACCTTGGCGTTTGGACTTTTGCACTTGGGGGGCATCGGCAACGTGAGTTAGAAAAGCTTGTGCACTTGGAACAACTGCCGATGGACTTGATTGCTACAAAACAATTTAATACAAGTCGATAGTCAAGTAGAAAGTTACCGATGGAAATATGAGATCAGCATAAAAAGGAAAGGGTAAGAACATGTTACCGCAAAAGCTTGCACCAAGACAACAGTAGCTGTCGATGGAGTGACAACAGCCGAAGTTGGTGTTGACTTGGGCTTGATGGTGACCTTGGGGGTTGCCCTTCGATGCATAAGAGAGGCCAATGAAGGGGCCCTGCTGCTAATTACCGATATGGGACTCATCGGTTGTAAGTTGATGTCTTTGCCGCTTCTGCTCTTCTTTGGGACAAGGTCATTAACCTGTTGATAGAAACTTAGCCGCCGATGCATTTGGAAAGAGATGTTAGAGAAAATAATATCAAAAGTGAGCTTACCGCGTCATCAGAAATAATATGATCAGTATCAATCAAATGCCGATAGTGGTGTGATGATGTGGCAAACAATTGGTCCTTCCACTCTTGCCACCAGAGCTTATATGACTCGGTGATGAAAGAGATTGTCGCCCAAGTAGATAAGTCGATATTGGTTGTATCGGCATGAGGAAGAAGACTGACGATTTTATTCCAGCCCATAACGCTGGTGATGACCTCTCTGGGCTTCACCACATTGGCGTAGCAGAGCTTGATCTGTAGTTGCCCGAATGCTAGTTGCCTTGCCGCTGCCGATGGGTAATAAAACTCATAAGAAGCCTGTGTATTTTTCCCACTTCCGAAGATGTTCACTGGGATTACACGGGGAGTGAGGATGGCCTTCATGATTCCCTCATCCTTGCCTAAGTCTACATCAACAATGTTGAAGGAAAGAGGGAACCTGTTTTCGGTATCGACATAAGGCCACCAAGCCCGGTCTGCAGGAGGGACTCCACAGTAGAATCTCTGGAAGAATCTGCCGATCTGATCCTCATTGGCCTCGGTCCCAGGTAAGATTATGATGGCTTCGCCGAAGTTGAGAGGAGAACGCGTTGCTAATTCATCATCGGCAAGCGTGTGGTCTTCGGCTAGGTCCCGTGGAAATTCTTGGTTGAACAGGTCGAATTGGAGGACCTTGTGCATGTGAGCGTTCAACCACATGTTCACAAACCACCAGGGCCCTCCAATGTTGCCGATGGGTTTCGCCCAGTAGTAACTTCTCTGATACTTGATGCAGAAGATGGTAGACTGCACCAAGGAGATATTGGCCGAGGGGAAGTCGTACTCCATCGGCCAAGAGTTCTGCTGCAGGGAGATACATGTTGGTTGGTCCAACCGTCCTGCCACAAAATATGAATTTCTCCAGCCACATATTTAGAAAGGTGGCGTGTTCCGTCTGGTCTACCGATCCGGTCTTTTGGTATTCTTGAATGTATCCGGTCCAACCACTGATGTTGCGAGTAGTTACCCGATGTTCGGGCTTTCTGTTAAAGAGGATGACATTATCGGCAGAAGAAATATCAAGGCCTGTGAGCATGTGTACATCAACAAGTGTTGGGGTGGCTGGTCCGTGTCTGAATAGGAATGCGTTTATGGTGTTGGACCAAAAGTAGGATGCAACAATCATCATGGATTCGTTTTTTGCCATATCGGCAATAGATAGCTTGATACATTGATCCAATTGGCGCTCTGCCCAGTAAACTCGTTGCGATCTAGCCATCCTAAGGTACCAGTTTTTTCACCCTTTGGTGGGTTTGAGCCAAGAACGGAAGATATCTGCCCATAACCCTAGATCAAAGTGTGCAACTTTGAAAGGGACTCGGTTGATTTTTGCGTTGATGGTTTTAGTTGGATCAACATTCCCCATTGGACCCAAGAAGCAAACGTGTGGTTGATCGGTGGGGATTACTATTTTATTGCGCATCTCCTAGTTTCAGAAAACAAAAAGGAAAAGGGAAAAGAAATTACAGGATAATGCGAAAGAAATCGCAAGGGATGAAGCAAGAGGGGAAGAGATTGACCGTGGGGACGATGAAGTTGATCGCCATTGGATCGAAGGAGACTTTTGCAGGTTGCGCCTTGCTGGTAGGAGAAGAAGCCACCAGTTGTTATCAGAGTATTCTTCAGAACACCAGTGAAGTGGGAAACGAAGGTGAAAATGTGAACCCAGGGTAAAAGAGAGGACGAACGGTGGTTTTTATAGGCCTATGTTAAGGGGCGTTTTCGAATTTTTCCCTTCTGACTGAACATGAATATGGAAGGATATCGCGTTGATTTGCACAGTGATCGAGGAATTGGAACTGTTGGTGCTACAGTCGCGGGACTTGTTGGTAATTTATAGTGACGATGCGCGGTAAATGAAATGACAGTGAAATTTTGGAGGGAAAGATTGCAATAGAGCAAATTTCGGCGCATAAGATATTTTATACTCCGAAATTGGGGGGCATGTGTTGACGCCGTTTTTTGTACGGGTCAATATTAAAACAAGTATATTGATCGGCAAAGGGGTAAATGATGTTCCTCATCGGCATCAAGGTGCTATCGGTTTAATTACCAATAGAAGCAGAAGAATCTGTCGATGGTGAGTGTGATGGAAGAAGCGACAAAGAGGAAAGAAGATATGTTTTGCCGATAAGAAGGAATTACCGATAGATACAGGCTGATGTGGCTGACGGCAGCAGGAAGTTACCGATGGCAATAGAAGGAAGTTGCGGATTGAAGGAATCTGCCGATGGAAAGTTTCATCGTAGGGAAGACAGATAAGGAAACTGACGATTTTATGCTAGTATTATTGTTTTAGTTTGAGTCTGACTCTTACACGAGTCGTTTTATTTCCTTAAAAATAGGAGTTTTGTTTAGTATAAGTCGTGTCCATGTATAACTCCTTTTACCGGAGTATAAATATGTACCTAGGGCTCGTATGAGAAGATATTCAATACAATCAAACAAATCTATTATTTTCCTCTTACTTTTCAGCATCTACTTTTTTCGCATTAGTTATAGTTTATCTACGAGTTCTTACGATCTCGACGGGCTGTATCTACAAGATCTCCGTCTACCTCGCGAGTTCCGCTTTTTGAGCAATCTGAGCCTTGACGTCCGGGCGTATCACTGTCATCTCGTTCATCTTTGTTCTAGTTATCGTCCTTGTTGATTAACTGGTCAAATCAATTGACACACCTTTGGATATCGAGTTCGGGTACAAGCCTGAGGTGTTCGCAGATCCGACGCTTTTTGTGTCAACAACATGTACATGGAGCAGAAGCTAGTGTTGCTGGCTGCCAAATGACCTTTAATTTGGTGTGGAAATTTACTATGCATAGGACTAGGAAGCATCAGGACCATTTACATTACTACTCTTCTACAGAGAAGTAGGATAGCAGTAAGCAGTGGCACAACAATAGGGCAAGATATGGTGGCCGTGCTAATAAGAATGCTCTTGTTACAAGGCCAGCTCTCTGTGCTTTGCTTGTTTTGCTGTGAAGGGTGAGTCGTGCTCGGTGGTCGGTTCCAGGTAGTCTTGCTTTTGTTGAGGGGTGAGGTTCCTTTGTTCCTGATTGGAGCTGGGCAGTTTTTTGGGTTAAAGAAACTTTGTGCTGCAATGACTTGTGGTCCTTTGACATTTAGTCAAAAGGCTGGGGCATGAGCCCTTGAGCGAGAAATACAGTGCGCACATCTGTTTTGTTATACCCATTTTAGTATAATGGCTATCTTACCTTCCGGTCTAAGCCTGAAAATCAACTAAACAATGTAAGTGAAAAATTACTGAAATGCGTGCTCGATCTGTGTCTGATCTTGAGTAAATGGTTATACAACTGATATTAGTGAAATGATTATCCCATACTAGTGTTTCAAATTAAGCAGTGGCCAAAACCCAGCAATCGTACGAGCTATATATGGGCCTATGGCAGCCACACTACTTTTCGTGACTTTGAAGTTCCGAGAGAATTAAGGAAGTTTCTTGTGGGACATGAGATGAATGTGACTTGGTGTCGTAGAATGTCGGCGCTCCTGTTACCTGCTTGGGTAGTATTAGTAATCTTGTGAAGGATAAATGGGAACCTCAAATTTCTTTTAAAACTTTTAGCCGCTGTTCTAAGATCACCATCAAAAGCACAACTCAAACACCACGATGCCCACGAACCAACTAGTAGGTGGATGTTCACTACAAACACAGCGCGGGACACAATGAAAGATCAAGAACTGCTTTCCAAACCAATGAAAAGAGAACACTCAACCTCTATGCGAAAGAAGCGATTTCTCTAATCTATAAAACCCAAATTAACTGGTGACGAGAGTACATAGATAATAAGTTTCCTGGAACGGCAGAAATCCAACGCAAAAGATGGAACTCAAATCGGAGCTCTAACGCAGGTTGTGGAAAAAACAGCACTGCTGCCCACACTGGACGCGTCTGGCACTCTGGCACTGTACCGAACACGTCCGTTATTCACGGACGCGAACTAGGCAAAAAACAGCTTGTGTTGAGAGTTAGAGGTGAAAGAGCGTAGCAGTGCTAGGAAGCTAGTATTAGCAAAGTTGTTTTACTTTTGTGATAAGTCCAATTTCTCTAACTTTGTTCAGGTTATAAAAAAATATGGTAATGTTTAGGTCTATCTAATAGTTTTTTCATCTTTTTTTTCCTGTGAAAGTTGATGATTTATGCGTGATGTCAAAATGCTAGATACTTCTTATTATTGTGAGATTTTTTGGATTTATTTTTTTTCTAGCACGTCTGGTAAAAATAAACTTGTAATGTCTTCATTGGGTCCTCTAATTAGTAATAGTAAGATAAGATACTTTCGGCCTCCGAGAGGAAATTAAGCAACTGTAGTTTAGATATGGCACATGTTTTGGCTGCATGATCAACAGACAATAGTAAAATTAGAGTAAAATAGAAAGGAGTGCACTTGCCTTACAAGTACATAGACCTATGTTATGGGAGATATATATATAGTGGAATTTTAGCCATACTCATTAACATTTTTTGTATTTTTTTGGGTATTGCATTTGCAACCCTAAATACAACGTAGTCACCCCTGCCTCCAGATAGATCCCGGTCCCATCGATATTAGAAGAGATTAAACATTTAATGTCTTACTAAATTTCAATGGATATTTACCAACTGATATATGGTTGGCAAATGCATCGAATAAGATTGTAGCACTATCATGTGGTCTACCTAAGCTAACCTGTATATAACACAGCAGACAAGGGAGCATGCAGATGCCAATGTTTCCAAAAACCAACTTGTGACTGATCCCAGTGACCTCGCTGTGGTGTTGTTTTGGTATTATCTATAGGAGTAGGAAGCATCAGGAGCACATGCATTTCTCGTGCACTTTGCTTTCTACAAGAGGAACATGGAATGTATATCGCCTTTGGAGACTGCTCTCCTGGCTGCAGCTGTCCGGCCAGTTAACTGTACGCAGTGATCAGGAACTGTGTTGCCCCGAGCTCTTTGCCACAGCCTATGACCTGCAATCCTGCATCGGCAAGCTCTGTGCAGCGGGGGAATATGCCACATTGGATAAGAAATGAAGGCACGCGCATTCTCTTGTTTGATCATATTGTGGAACATTGCCAGCACTCGGAGCCTCAGACTAGCTACATAACACTAGTACAAAGCAGCACTAAGCATGCGGTGACCTTTTATTTGTACTGGTGGTTTGAGATAACATGCGCCAGTGCAAATCATTCCTACGGTCCGAGCTACGAACCACCAGTGTAAACTGCTTTACACTGACGGTTCACCTAAAATAACCGCATGTGGAAATGATCCATTTTCACAGGCGGTTATTTTAGGTGAACCGCCAGTGTAAACTTAAGCAACCGCCAGTGTGGTTCCTGTAGCTATATATACCCTTCTTCCTCCCCGAGAATCCTGTAGCTCGCAGCTAACTTCCATTGGAGGCCATTTTGGAGATCCATATTTCTTCAAATACAAGGGGAGAGGTTTTGATCTTCATTTTTGAAAGGAGGTTGCTAAGAAAGGTTAGTTTATGCATCTCTTGCCTCATTTGGTCCATTCCTTGCTCAATTTGAGTCCCTTTTTTGATCTAGGGTTTCACCATGAGTGAGAGAGAATGGTAGGTAGGTTATGGGCAAGATTTTGTGAAATGTTTATGCTTAAGATGGTTAGATGATGCCTCTTCACTCTCCCTACTCATGTTTTGTTGTGAATTTAGTTTATCCAAGATTTTTTTAGTTATATGTATATGGCTATAGCCATGAATGGTATGTTCATGTAGAGAGCAATATAGGTCCATTTACTTAGTATTTTTTTATTTATTTGCATAAATTGTTCCATGAATTGTTTTTTGTGTTCATGAAGTGTGTTCCTATGTAGAGAGCAATATATATTTTTTTGTTAGTTCTCTAATAAAGTAGGTTAATTATTTAGTGTATTTTCTTTATTTGTCAAATTGTTTCATGAATTGTTTGTTTGTGTGGTGAGACAAATGTATGTTTAAAAATTAAACCTTCTGATAAACCCTATACTTAATCATATCCCTTCTTCCTCCCTGATAACTCTTCTAGCTTGCAGTCAACTACCATTGAATACGATTGGAGAGGGTTTGGTATTCATTTTTTGGAAGGAGGTGTTAGCAAAGGTTAGTTTATCTCTCTCTTGCATCCTTTTATTCATTTTTGCTCAGTTTGAGTAACTTTTTGGAGCTAGGCATATGGTTTCAACTTTTATCATACAATTAATTCATTATATTTCTGTATAGGTACGATGGAGCGGTCATTATGGATGTATGAGTTGTCAAGACTAGATCCATCATACTTATCAGAAGTGCATAAGTTTGTTGACACTGCTAAGAACCATGCTCGGAGAACAAAGATGAAGCACATACATTGTCTATGCATAGACTACAAAAATGTTGTTGTATTTGATGACACTCAAACAATCCTTTCTCATCTAGTCTGTCGGGGATTTATGAAGGATTACTTGATTTGGACAAAGCATGGAGAGGATAGTTCTGCGCATTATACAATGGCAAACACTGCAGATATTGATGTTGATCTACATATGCTTGTTGATGAGTTCCCGTTCATACACGAGACACAACAATCTCTTCCTGATCATGGTGTTGATAGAACAAATGAATGTGATGAGGTCCTACCAGATATGGCTGCGGAAGATGCAGAATTGTTAGAGCCACTGTTGCATCGTCATTTAGATGACCCTTCAATGTTCTTCATGAAAGGTATGGATTCCCTGATGAATGCAGCAAAAGAGCCTTTGTATGATGAGTCTAAGGGTTATACCCAAGAGTTCACGACACTGCGGTCTGTGCTTAAGTTTTTGGTGTTCAAAGCTAGATATGGTTTGTTTGATGCTGGCTTTGATGCGTTCTTGAGTATTATCGCAGACATGCTTCCAAATGAGAACAATGTGCCGACTAACACATACTATGCAAAGAAGTTAATCAGTCCGCTCACTATGGGTGTTGAGAGGATCCACACATGTAGAAATTATTGTATCCTATATCGAGGTGATAAGTATAAGGACAAGGTCAGTTGTCCAAATTGCAGTGCAAGTAGGTACAAGACGAATAAAGACTTTCGAGAAGAAGAATGTGCTGCCCCAAATGTAAAGGAAATAAGAGAAAGAAGACCCAACAGAGAGCAACAAAACCCCCCACAAGCAAAGAAAAAGATGAAGTAGACTATTATGCCCAGAAAAAGATTCCTGCTTTAGTGATGTGGTACCTTCCTGTGGTTGATCGATTGAGGTGTTTGTTCGCTAACCCAGAGGATACCAAACTTATGACCTCGCATACTTCAAATGAGCACAAAAATGATGGGAAGCTTCGTCATCCGGCTGATGGCACGCAGTGGAGAGATTTCAATAACAACCATGAAGACTTTGCAAAGGAAACAAGAAATGTTAGATTTGCACTGAGTACTGATGGAATGAATCCATTTGCTGAGAGGAGCAGCACACATAGCACATGGCCGGTGATCCTTACCATCTACAACATTCCCCAATGGTTGATGCAAAAGCGAAAGTACCTCATGCTAACAGTCCTTATCTCTAGACCTACACAATCTGGAGTGGACATGGATGTTTTCTTGGAGCCCTTAATGGACGACATGAAGATGTTGTGGGAAACAGGTGTTCAAATGTGGGACGAGTACTACAAAGAATCTTTCACGCTAAGAGCAATTATTTTTGTTACGATCAACGATTACCCTGCTCTCTTCACATTATCAGGGCAGTTCAAGGGAAAGGTTGGTTGTGTATTCTACATAGATGAAACCGCTTACGTGTCCCTCGATGCATCTAAGAAGATAGTGTACATGAGACACAGACGCTTCTTATCGAAAGGACACAGGTACCGCCTTAAAAAGATGGCTAAGTACTTCGACAATAATGATGAACTACACTCTATTCCACCATCTGGTAACAGTAAAGGCCAAAGAGTTTTCCAAATAGTTAGGAAAATCAAATTTGTTTTCGGGAAAAAGACAAAAGACGGAAAACCAAGAAAGAATGTCAAACCAACTCCTGGGGCTACATTCAAGAAGATGTCTATTTTCTTTGAGTATTTACCATACTGGAGAGTGTTAGATGTACGACATGCGATCGATGGTATGCACGTTCAGAAGAACGTGTTTGAAAGTCTAATTAGCACATTGCTAGACATGAAGAGCAAGACAAAGGAAGGTCTGAATTCACGCATGGACATGATACAATTAGACATAAAAAAGAGCTTCACCCTGTTCTACAAGAAAATGAGAAGTGTCATCTACCAGTAGCATGCTACAACCTTAACATAGATGAGAAACATGCGATGTGTGTGTGGTTGAGGAAATTGAAAGTCCCATCTGGATTTTGCTCTAGCATACGGAGTATCGTGTCAATGAAAGACCTTACACTCACCAACTACAACTCACATGATTGTCATGTCATGCTAACTACTTTCCTTCCCATTGTCATTAGGGCTATAAATCTTTTGTTCGTAAAGATGGCAGTAACACGTCTGTGCTTCATTTTCAACAAGATCTTAGAAAAGGTGATTGACCGTGATGAGTTAGCGACTCTTCAGGAATTCGTAGTGGAGACAGTGTCATAGTTTGAGATGTGTTTCCCCCCAGCTTTCTTTGATATCATGGTGCACCTCGTTGTGCACTTGGTTCCTCAAATTGAGGCATTGGGTCCTATGTACTTGCATGAAATGTGGACTTATGAGCATTTCATGGCAATACTAAATGGTTATGTTTCAACTCGTGCTCGCCCAGAGGCGTCTATGGTTGAGGGGTATTTAACCGAAGAGGCCATTGAGTCCGAAGGTCCATTCTGCAATAGTGTCCTAAAAGATCAAGTTGCAATAGGTTTGCCTCCGTCACGACATGAGGGTAGGTTGTATGGAAGTGGGAGGATGGGACGAAAATCATTCATCCCAAAAGATTACAACATAGTCTTCGAGGCACATCACAGTATCCTGCATCAGCTCTCGATAATGGAGCCTTTGATCGAGGAACACTTAAATGAACTTCAGGAACATAATCCTGGGCACACAGATGATTGGGTAATGAAGGAACACAAGACTTGGTTCAACACATGGCTAAGGGAGAAGGATATTCCACGTGGGGAAACAATTGAGGAACAAACCATCAAAGGGTTGGCATCTGGACCCTCACGCCAGGTCACGACATGGCAAACCTATGACATTAATGGCTTCACATTCTATACCAAGTACAAGGACATAAAGAGCATGGCACAAAATAGTGGTGTTCGATGCGAGGCCATTGACTCTACGACAGGTGAGATTATTATATACTTTGGCATCATTGTTGAGATATGGGAACTAGACTATGGTACATTCCAAATCCCCGTATATCAATGTGAATGGGTTGAAGACAAACATGTCACAGTGGACAACTATGGGGTCAGAGTTCTTGATCTAAGTAAGGTAGACTACAAAGATGACCCATGGATAATGGCTAACCGTGCTGCATAGGTTTTCTATGCTGAACAGATCCTTTCTACTAATGACAAGAAAAGTACAAACCAGCCAAAGAATGTAGTTTTTCCTGAAAAGCAACAAGCTATCGGAGTTGATGGTGTATCTGATCTAGAGGATTTCAACCAGTTTAGCAATATGTCTCTCTTTGTAGACCATCCAGTGAAGATAAGGAATGTTGAGCGAGGCATCCCACATAATTCATTGCCCTGGGTTCGCCATGATGGACAAGGAAGAACAGTAGCAGCCTAGTTTATATTTGTCATGCATGTAATCCATTTGTGGTACAATGTGTACCTTACAATGTCTACCATTCACTGTTTGTAAATGCGAGACTTTATGCTTATTCCACCTTTATGCTATCATTTTCTATATAGTCTATCATTTTCCACCTTTATACTAACCCTAGACCCTAACTTAACTAACCCTAGACCCTAGCTTAACTAACCATAAACCCTAGCTTAACTTACCCTAGACCCCAGCTTAACTAACCCACTAACCATAAACCCTAGCTTAACTAACCCTAGAACCTAGCTTAACTAACCCTAGAACCTAGCTTAACTAACCTTAGACCCTAGCTTAACTAATCCTTAACCCTGAACCCTAACTATAAATTAACAATACATAAACAATACATAAACCCTAACTATAAATTAACAATACATAAAGAATACATAAACCCTAACTATATGCAAATTATTTCTACTGGCGGTTGTGTTCATGTAGAAATCATTTCTACAGGCGGTTGTGTTGACACAAAAAGTGACGTACTGCGTCTCACACACAGCAAGCCGGAAAGCGTGACTTCAATCGGGTGTCCGGATGCTTCGAGAACCGAAAACGTGTCAGTCAGTTTGACCTGAAACTAACAAGGGATGAAAGTCATTAGATATAAACTGGAACGTCCCGGATAATACCAGACAGTTCCATATGTACGGCCCTGAAGCCACTTACAACGACATACAACTTTGAAAGCTGTCTGCCAACAGGTTTTATGGAACATTCGGCTAAAATAGACAAAAAATACGTAAACCAATGATTGCCGAATGCGCATGGATGGGAAAAGAACGTATAAACGATTCATGGTTGAATGTGGATTAAAGCATAACCAAGCTCGGCAATCAGTCGAATTGGAGTCCATGATGAAGGAAACACGTAAGCAAACATGATTAAACTAATCTAAAGTCTGCACCTATCGCACGATACCTAGCATTATCAAACCTTACACATGGATAGCATGCATGAACCCGCATTATATGAACACGTAACAATCCAGATTCAAACTAATTCGACTATTATAGGTATAAGATCTACTTGTAAAATCAACATTAAAGCAATAATTCATTGCAACGTAAATAGATCTATATAAGAGCCGAACCGTATCAATCTAGATTGGGCAAAAGAGTGTTTGCAAATATATAAAGATTATCTAAAACATGCAACACGATAACTTAATGAATCCAATAGATTTTGCCAAATCTATGAGAGCCGATAACTATCTTGCTTATGCTAAGCATATCGAGCAAACACCTGCCGCACGGTATTTACTTGTAAACAAAACATAAGTAAAGACTTCCTGATCGTTAATCAAAGATCCGCCGCACGATCATTGATAACAAACAAGACTACTTGCATCAACATCTAAATCCACTGCATGATACTAGACATGATAACAAGGTTGTCAAGACTTACGGAGGTCGACGGATCGATGATTCCTCTCGAAGAACTCGATGACACGACAAAAGGACTCGAAGTTGGCACGGGGCCGGTTGTATTGATTTGGTTGTGAACACCTTTTACAATAGCTAAGGGCTTATATTTATACCCTGGCTATGACATGAGTCCTAAGAGGACACGGCTACAAAATATTAAAGGAAAAACACAATACTTTAGACTTTGGTTTCCTTCGGAGTATTTATTGCCTCAATTATCGCAACTATTATTACTAATTCGGCTTTCACTTGCCGCCTTTGTCGCTCCGACTAAAACCGTCTTTCTTCTGATTAACCGATTGCGCGACCGATTGCCAAATCTTGGGAATTAACCGACCGCATGGATTTTGCCGAACGCTCTGAGCATCTATCTCCGCTGACTCACTGCGCACTGGCCCACTTGTAATTGTGCAAAAATCCGGTGTTAACACATGCCCCCTCAATTTTGGGATAAAAGCCGTTTATTCTGAAATTGACCGCAAGCTTCTTTCGCCCCCTTAGGTTTATACTGTTCAACAACGTAGCCGCCACCCAAGAAATCCACATTTCGGCATTCTCAAATCTGCATCGAACCCCCAATGGCGACCCAAGACGAGATCCCAGAGGTAAAAGTCCAACTCAATTTTTTGTGAATTCGGCAATCCCCAATCGGTTTTCCTGCTTCTCTTCCAACTCATCCGCTTTCTTGATTTCATTATTCTTGAAGGTGTACAAGAACGAGATCTTGATTCCATATGCCGCAAATCTCGATTCCTATCTCCTTGGTCCTATGGGTAATCCTGACCCAACTGAGATCATTGAGAAGGAAACTTTGAGGACCCCTTTCAAATCCGGAGTCACTCCGCCAAATCAATGGCCAAACACCTTCAAGACTTGGCCGCTTCCTCCAATAGCCGGATGGCGAAATTGGTACCGCAGGATGTCGGACAAGAATAGCAGCAGTTGGGACAGCCAAGACATCAACCACTGTCTAGAGCTGTCTTTATAAGAAATGCCCAGAAATGAACCTCTCCTAATAGCAGCCTCTCATTTCTGGTCCAACGCCATCAACGCTTTCGTCTTCGGCCACGGTATGATGACTCCGACCTTGGCCGATGTATTCATGATGACTGGCCTGAATGTATCCAAACCAGTACACCCTTGCCAGTATAAGGGCAAAAGCAACCAGAGAGCTGTTAAATCCGGAGGTGGATGGGCTGGGTACATCCAAACTTACATGGAAACGACCAGTGTTATTTCTGAAAAAGAGAGCAGAGCCTTCATGAACATGTGGCTTTCCAGGTTTATTTTCTGTGGAAAATCAAATGAACCGACCCTGAACCATATGATAATGGGTGAAGATTTGGCTGTAGGTACACTAATCCCCCTTGGCAAATATCTTTTAGGAGTTGTTTACCACATGATGCATCAGATCACTGTTCAGATGTTCCATGGCAAGGAGATCTCCTGCGTGAGTGGCCCTTGGTGGTTCATTCAGATGTGGCTGCAACTTTACATGCATTAGATAGTGTCTGCACCTCTCCAGAATCTAAGCTTTCCTTCGGTTAACTATGCCAAAGGTAATACAGCAAAGACCAAGGGCTATCAAACTTATGGAGAAGCAACATCCGTTATCAGTGTTACCATGGACATTGGTCATCTTTTCAAGCTATTTTTTCAAAGGTTTCAATAATGTGCTTTGGCTCCCTTACAGAGAAAATGACAGCCTAACATTTCCCTACAAATTCAGCTATGAATATGGCTGCTCTGACAAGGTATCTACAGAGATCTTCAATTCCTTTATCAAACCCTATATTCTGCCAGCCGAATTTCGTCATGGGAGAGAGGTGCAGTCTACCTATGAATTCTACAATCCCAATGTAGTATCCAAGCAATTAGGATGTGGACAGCTGCCTCCAAGACCTTTTTTTTCATCAATCATAAGATATAGGGAGCTGATCACCAATGAAACAGAAGCCAAAAAAATCTTTGGGCTTGGACAAGATTTGCCAACATATGAACCTTCCCCATTTGGACTAGTGGATGATGCCCATCCCCTTTTCTCTACTTGGTGGCGAGAGTGACACAATCACATTTTTAACATACCAGTTCATCCCTTATGCCAAGACTTATATTCTCAATTTGGCCCTGAGAGTGAGGTAATTTCACTGCAGTAATTATTTCTTGTTTCTGCATTCATCCCCTATTCTGAAATCTGACCATGTATAGGATTTTGAGCCTACTCCTCCCAAAAATGTATTGGAGTATTACAAAGCTGGGCCTAAACCTGCATTGGGCTATAATGCCCCCACTCTAAAAATCTTCATGAAGACCCCTACAGTGTCAGCTACTGCCCCTTCAGAAGAAAAAAGCAAAAGGAAAATGCTTGAAGACATTCATATGACCAGAAAAGTGAGGTCCAAAAAATCTCAGAGAGCTCCCAAGGTATGAATTTTATTCAGTATTAAACTTCACTTTGGAATAAAACTGCCTGTTCTTGTATTAACCACCTTTATTGCAGCCACATATCAATACCCCCAGATCAAGCAATGCTCCACCAACAGTAAACATTCCTCTTACCGTAGATGCAGAAAACCAACCATCGGCAGAAGTCCATGACACTGAAACTGACGAAGCCGAAAGCACTGATGCTCAAGAAACTGCTGAGCGCATTGGTAATATTATTCGGCTAATCACCTTCCTCTTTTATATATAATTCAATTCCTTCTCATGTTTCTGTACTGTTTGAAACAGACAAAAATTTATATAATTTAGCAGGAGAACACTCTTCTGGTCCAGCCCTAAATTCACCTCCTCAGGGCACCCAGTCAAGTCAATCAAGCCAAGGCACACCACATCTTGAGGCTCAATCAACACAACAGGTAACATACTACTTTAAACCATCATTTTCAGCAATTTTTACCCAATCGGCTAACATTCTTTCCTTTCAAGAATACTACCAAGCCAACCACCAGCTTCTCCTTCACCGTCGATGACTTCATCAGTGAACAAGGCGAAGAGGCTACCTCCCAGTAGGCCTTATCAGAGAAAAACCAAGCCCGGCTGCAGGATATAGCCAATCTGCTGAACAAGGACATCAATATTTTGGTCCAAGATTCAGATCAGATAAAGGATATCCTTGAGCTTATAAATCAAAATCTTCCATCTTCTCTCAAGGCCTCTTTGGAGTCTGCAGCCAAACTCAATGATTATTTTGGTATGGTGACGAGAGAAAACAAAAACATAGCTTCTAGGACTGCCTTGCAGAATAATAAGTCTCTGAAGAAACAAGAAGCCAAAGCTTTATACTCCAATCTCCAGTCTGATAAAGACTCACTGGTGACTCTGGAATCTGAGCTGAAAGTAATGAAGGATGAGAGGATCAGATTAGAAGCTCAACTAGCTGAACTGAATGTCAAGATTCAATCCCATGAAGACAAGATGACATCTTTGCCGAATTCCATAGAAGCAACTTCATCAAAAATATCGGTCATTCTGAAGGAAAGTCAACAACTCAAAGTAAGGCTATCTAGCATCCAAAGCTCTGAGGATGAGGACCAAACAATATTGGATGATGTTAGCTGAATCAAGACCGAAGCCTTGGATGCCGTCAATCAGCTCCTGCACCGGTAGAGACATATAACTTGTAATAGATTAAGTCCAGCACATTTTGTTTCTAAACAATTGATTGTCATCACTGTCTTGCCTCTTATATAGTCCTGTTTGTACGATGGTATAATCGGCTCTGTTACTCTTCACAGTATAGCCGATTCATCCCCAGCTTTCAGATATCCGATCGTTGTCAGTTTAGGATATAGCCGAGCGACCTTGAGATACCCGACTTATCTCCAGCATTCAGATATAGCCGAGCGGCTTTTGATATACCCGAGCCTGGCCCGTTCCACCAACGGCCCATCGAATGGGAACAACCCTAACTCGCCTCTTGGTATTCTTACTTAGCCTATAAATAAATCTCCCTTCCCCTTTCAATGGTTACAGTCAAACATTCTCTCCTCTGTCTTCTCCCTTTCCATCGAAACCAACCCAGAGGCAACCCTAACTTCAAACAGTAACAATGGCAGGAGGTGACAACCGTGGCAAGTGTCCCGCCAAAGGAGCGCTCGAAGGGAGCCGAACATGGCACAATCAACAGCATGGGTAAGAATCAGTTCCTTATCCCCCTTGCATCCTTGCTCTCTGCTTATCTTTCTAGTTCTGACTTCATTTTCTTATCAGGATCAATTCCATCTCCACCAGCCACAACATTCCCTTCCCCACGGCGGCAGCAGACCAACCGGGAAGTCCATTGCCAGTTTCCTCTAGGTCTTCAGACTCCTACCACTCTCAGCCCTAGGACTTAGGTTCGGGGTTGGATGCGGATGCTCCCTACAATCATGCGGAGGCGGGCAACTTCAGGCGTGAGCGAGACGAGACCGGAGGAGAGCTGGAGAAGACCTCCAAGCAATACGGTATCGATCAACCCGATTGGGAGGATCAACGGAAGCAGTTCTGCGATGCTATCACGGGTTAGCCGAAAACAATCCTATTTTACCCTCTCTTTTAATCCTGTCTGCTCACCCAACTTGCACCTTTAGCGCTTTCTGCAGAGAATGATCGTTTGAAGGCCGTGGCGAACAGGATTGCCAACAAGGTCAACGCCCAAGGAGAGACCACCGAGGCACGCCTTGACAATGTGGACGGCTGTATTGATCAAGTTGCTATCCATGGTGTGCACCACGGCGTGGCCTTGGGGTTGGCGGCCATGACCACCCAACGTGGTGAGGACCTTTCCTTCCAGCTGGCTGGCTTTCATGGCCAAGTGCCTCCAGAGGACGTCGAGAACATCGAGGATCTTCTGGAGAGCTACGAAGATCATGCCACCATCCTCAGCCAGGCCACAGACGCCCAATCGGTCATCAACAGGTTGTTTGATGAGTAGCTTGTATCTAGGAATCTTATGTAAATAACCTCTCTTGTGAAATATTCAGGATCCCTACTGTTTTATCTCTTTTCCTGAGGTCTTTTCTGAGAACAATCAATCTAGAAAATGCTTGTGTGATGTTTTTATTTTTGCTCTAAAGGCGACACATACCGTGTCGGCTATTCTCTGAGTTTATCGCAGAGTTTTTTTCGGCTAAAGGCGATATCATCGTATCGGCTAACTGCATTAGATTCTTTAAGCCTGTTTATGCACCAACCTCAATACTGGGATGAAATCTCTTAAGAAACCTTCCATTGATAGCTCTAGCAAACTCCTCTCCCAACAGAGTTTTCAAGATATATGCATTGTCAGGCGTGCACCTTATCACTCGAAAATGTCCTTCCCAATTTGGAGACCATTTGCCGAACGCTCTGTCCTTAGTCCCGATCGGCAATACAATTTTCCAAACCAAATCTCTTGACCTGGCAACACACGCTTTATTTTTTTCAATATTTTCCAATGCCTTGAGACGAACTAAATGCAAATCTTCTAATTCGTCCATTACCAAATTCTTGTAATCTTCTTTCCTCAAATCGTTCTGTAATGTAACCCATCTTGATCCTGATTGCAACTCCCATGGCAGCACAACATGATGCCCATAAACCAAGTCATAGGGAGATGCTTGAGTAGATCCATGGCAAGCCATTCGGTAAGCCCATATGTTGACACAAAAAACGTCAGATCTGCGAACACCTCGGGCTTATACCCGAACTCGATATCCAAAGGTGTGCCAGTTGATTTGACCAGTTAATCAACAAGGATGATAACTAGAACAACGATGAACGAGACGACAGCGATACGCTCGGACGTCAAGGCCCAGATTGCTCAAAAAGCGGAACTCGTGAGGTAGACGGAGATCTTGTAGATGCAGCCTGTCGAGATCGTAAGAACTCGTAGATAAACTATAACTAATGCAAAAAAGTAGATGCTGAAAAGTAAGACGAAAATAATAGATTTGTTTGATTGAATTGAATATCTCTCATACGGGCCCTAGGTACATATTTATACTCCAGTAGGAGGAGTTGTACACAGACACGACTCATACCTAAACAAAACTCCTACTTTTAAGGAAATAAATGACTCGTGCAAGAGTCGGACTCAAACTGATATAATAATACTGGTATAAAATCACCAGTTTCCTTATCTATTCTTTTCGCGATGACACTTTCCATCGGCAGATTTCTTTCCATCGGCAACCTTCTTCCATTACCATTGGTATCTTTCCACTGACGTCAGCTATATCCCGCATCCATCGGCAACATTCCCGATCGGCAACGTTCTCTTGTTTCCATCGGCAACACCTTTCAATCGGCAAATACCCTTCTCTTTATCTTTGACGTTTCTTCAATCTCCTACTTCTATCGGTAATCTGATTGGTGATACTCTACTGCCGATAAGGAGAAGCAACCATCCTTCTACCGATCAGTGCATCCGGTTCATATTGACACATACAAAAAACGGTGTCAACACATGCCCCCCCAATTTCGGAGTATAAAATATCTTATGCACCGAAATTTGCTCTATTGTAATCTTTCCTCCAAAACGCCTGTGCCATCATCTCGATTACCGCACGCAAAAACTGCAAATTACCAACAACCCTCGTAACTGTAGCACGAACTCTTCGATCACCGCGCAAATTTACTGTGATATCCTTCCTTATCTCTGCTCAGTAAAATGAAAACTCGAAAATGCCCTTTACCCTAGGCCTACAAAAATCGTCATCTACCTTCTCTTTTACCCTGAGCTCACACTATTACCTTCATCTCAACATCATCCAAAGAGCACTATTCCAGCGGCGGTTCTTCTTTCATCAGGAAGCACGATCCTTGCAAGAACTCTTGCTTCAATGGCGATCAACTTCATTGCTCCTGCGGTAATCTTCTCTTCCTTCCCCGTTGTACACACTGCAATTTCATCCTTCCGCATTGCTTCTTAGTCCCTTCTCCCCTTTTCTGCTTTGTTTCCTGGATCTAGGACATCTCTGCTGCCTAGGTCCAATGGGGAATACCGATCCGACCAATCTGATCAATGCAGAAACCAACTGCATCCCTTTCAGATCTGAGCATTTTGATTTAGGGCTGTGGACCGATACCTTCCGTTCTTGGCCCAAATCCACTAAGGGGTGGAAGAATTGGTACCTCAGGATAACAAGGTCACAAAGAGTCTACTGGTCAGAGCACAACATCGAGCAATGCATTAGGCTGTCCATTGCCGATATGGCCAAGAACGAGAACATGATGATCGCCGCCTCCTACATCTGGTCCGATACAATGAATGCATTCCTTTTCAGACACGGACCAACCACCTCCATGCTTGCCGATGTGCACATGCTCACTGGCCTTGATGTTTCTTCTGTCGATCCTACCACTCTATTTCATAGGAAATCTGAGCGTCGGTAAGTACCCGCAACATCGGTGGTTGGACTAGGTATATCCAAGAGTACCAGAAGAGTGGATCGGTAGCCCCAAGGGAGCATGTCACCTTCCTCAACATGTGGTTGGAGAAATTTGTCTTCTGTGGCAGAACAGTCGACCCAACCAACATGTATCTCCCCGCAGCAGAGCTCTTAACTGATGGAGGACTTTCCCTTGGCCGATACCTCCTTGGCTCAGTCTACCGCCTTCTACATCAAGTGTTAGAGAAATTGCTGCTAGGTGAGCCCATCGGCAACCTCGGAGGTCCCTGGTGGTTCATCAACATGTGGCTAAATGCCCATATGCACAAATGTTTGCAGTTTGATCTGTTCAGTGAGCAGTTTCCAAGGGACATATCTGAAGAATATGTCTATGATGATGATGAATCGGCAACCCGTGCCCCACTCAACTTCGGGGAAGCCATGATAGTGCTGTCGGGAACCGATGTCAAAATCGACCAATTCGGCATGTTTTTCCAGAGGCTCTACTGCGGAATCCCTGCTGTAGAACGAGCCTGCTGGCCTTACATCGATGAAGACAACCAATTCCCACTCTCATTCAACCTCACCGATGGGAATATACCACAAAATGAAGCAATCATGAAGGCCACCCTCATTCCTTGAGCTATCCCGGTGAGTGTCATCAGGACTGGAAAGAACTCCAACCCATCTTACGAGTTTTACTATCCATCGGTAGCTGCGAGACTGCTAGCATTGGGTCAACTTCCGATCAAGCTAAGCTATGTCAATGTGATCAAACCAAGAGAAATCATCTCCAGCGCCATGGATTGGAACAAAATCATCACCCTTTCCCCTCATGCCGATGTATCCAATATCAACTTATCTTCTTGGGCACCAACATCTTTCATCACCGAATACTTCAAGTTGTGGTGGCAAGAATGGAAAGAGCAATTATTTGCTCCATCATCCCAGTACTATCAGCATCTGATTGACGCTGACCATATCATACCCGATGATGCGTTAAGCTTACTTCTGATACTTCTCTTTGTTTAACTTTTCAAATGCATCGGTAACTAACCCTCTGTCAACAGGTCGATGATCTGGTTCCCCAGCAGAGCAAGAGCGGCAAACACTTCAACCTACGACCAATGAACCCCATATCATCAATCGACAGCAAGGCCCCTTCGATGTCTGCGCTCATGCATCAGAAGGCGATCCCTAAAGTTACCATCCGGTCTAGACCACTGCCGACCGATGATGCTGCTGCCGCCACCTCTGCTGCTGCTGCCATGGTACAAGCCTTCAAGGTAAGAAATCTTCATTTATTCCTGTTGATCATACTACGTCAACCGACAACTTTACTCAATTTGTACTAAACTTTCCTTTGCAGCGAACAAGTTCATCGGTAGCCATTCTCAGCGTACAATCCTCCATAGCTCAACCTGCCGATACCCCCAAATCGCAACAGCCAAAGCGCCGAGGTTCATCAAGTGCCGCTCCAAAACCAAAGCGTCCAAAGCCATCGGCTCCAACTGCACCTTCTCAAGCTCCTGCCGATGTGCCAACAACGGAGCCAGCATCGGTGCCTGTCCCTGAGCCACCACAGATCGAGAATCCTGACCAAGGCACAACGTGATCACCGCAAGAGGTGCCTATAACAACAGAAATGGTATCGGCATCGGTACCAACATCAGCACCAGATGAAATCCCTGACCAAGGGTAGCAGCACCCCCTCAGAAGTCAGTGGAAGTGGCACCAACACTATGTTGACACAAAAAGCGTCAGATCTGTGAACACCTCGGGCTATTACCCAAAGCTCGATGTCGAGGGCGTGCCAGTCAATTTGACCAATCAATCGACAAGGATGATAACTAGAACAAGCTGAACGAGACGACAGCGATGCGCCCGGACGTCAAGGCTCAGATTGATCAGGGGTAACTAGAGCAGAGCTAGACGAGGCAAACAGCGATGCGCCCGGATTGCCAAAGCCTAGAGGTACTCTCACGCAGAACTAGCAAGGATTTGACGGAGATCAAGGTGATGCAGCCCGTCGAAAGCTTGAAGAACTCGTTGAAAGCTATAACTAATACATAAAAAGGGTAAATTGCGATAAAAGTAAGATAAAAGTAGAATTGGTTTGTTTTGAATTGGATTGATTGTTGATTCCATAGCCCTCGGGCACATATTTATACTCTCGCATGGAGAGTTGTACAAAGACACGACACATATCCTTCCTAAAACAAACTCCTACTTTAAAGGAAACTGACTCGCGCAGGAGCCGGATAACAATATGTATTTCCTAAACAAACACACCTATTTTAAGGGAAAATAAGCGACCCATGCAAGTGTCGGACTCAAACTACTATAATAATACTGGCACAAAACACCAGTTTCCTTATACTTCTTCTCGATGGAAACCTTCCATCGGCAGATCCCTTTAATCCGCACCTTCCTTCTTTTGACCATCAGTAACCTTCGGCTGTCACCAAGCGCTAAGTCACGCCCATCGCCATCGGCAACACTTTCCTGATCGGCAATCGGCAACATTTCTGATTAGCGACCTTGTGCTGGTAACTCACCAATCATCCCCAATCGACCATCGGCAATAACCCCTCATCGACAATTGGCAATGACCCTTCATCGGCAGTTGGTAACGACCCCTCATGGGCCATCGGCAAGGACTCTTCATCGCAATCAGTTCCAACAAGACTTTACTGATCTTGTCGGCAAAGCTCATTAGCTTCCATCGGCAAAACACTTAGTCTTCCCGCAGCACTCTTCCATCGCACTATCGACTCCTGATACCGATGAAGAACGACCGCTGACCAGTCAAGCCTCAGCCCATTTGACACGTGTCGAAAAACGGTGTCAACACATGCCCCCCAGTTTCAGAGCGTATAACTTTACGTGCCGAAATTCTGTCCACTGTAGCCGTTACCCCTGAGATAGGCGTACGGTTTCCTCGATCCTCGCGTATGGGACCGCAATTTAATAATAAAATCCCTCGATTGTAGCACAAACAGTTGCAAACCACCTCGATCACCGCGCGTATCTACCGCGGGCCTCTCCACATTCCTGCACAGTGTGAAACAGAACCCCAAAATACCCCTGAACAGGCTTATAAAAGTTACTGGGATCCACACCGTCCTTTTTTACCCGAGCTCATTTTACTTTCACCTTCCTGCCTTCGTCTTCAACCTCCGGCTGCTCTGAAGAACACAGGCTCGAGCAATAGTACTCCTTCGCAATCCAAGGACGAACCAAGCATCTCTCCGACTCCAAATGGCGATCCAAGTCGACATCCCGAAGGTAAAACTCATTCTCCATTCAATCCAACCTCTCTGCCTGGTTCTTTTCCCTGCAAAAACCTGGTTTTATCCCCATTCTCCTTTCTGATTCGTCCCTTCTTCTTCGAACCCTAGGAGTTGTACAATAAAGTAATCATCCCCCTCGCTGGTTCCAATCTCAGTTGCCTAGGCCCAATGGGCAATCCAGACCCCACCTCCATCATCAATGCAGAAACCAACCGGATACCGCTTAGATCTGAGAGCTTTGATCTAGGACTGTGGAAGGACACATTCCGCTCATGGCCCAAGCACACAAATGGATGGAAGAACTGGTTCTTGAGATTGGCCAGGTCACAGCAAGTGTACTGGCAGGAGCGTGACTTGGATCAATGCATTAGGCTCTCAATTGCCGATGCAGAAAGGAACGAAAACTTGATGATGGCAGCTTCATACTTCTGGTCCGACAACATGAACGCTTTACTCTTCAGGCATGGACCAGCTACTCCCACCCTTGCCGATGTTTACATGCTGACCGGTTTGGATATCACCTCTGCCTATACGCTTAGCCTCTTCAACAGAAAATCTGAGTACAAGGTGAACACCCGTAGTATCGGCGGCTGGACAGGTTATATTCAGGAACACCAGAAAACCGGATCGGTAACCCAACGGGAGCATGCCATCTTCTTAAACATGTGGTTGGAAAAGTTTGTCTTCTGCGGCAAAACCATCGGCCCGACCACCATGCATCTCCCTGCGGCTGAACTGCTTGCCAATGGCACAAGGCTCCCTTTAGGCAGGTATCTCCTCAGATCAGTTTATCGATTGCTGCATCAAGTATCCAATAAGCTACTGCTAGGAGAGCCCATCGGCAATCTCGGAGGCCCCTGGTGGTTTGTCAACCTATGGCTGAATGCACATATGCACAAGGCTCTTGGGTTTGATCTATTTGCCCAACAATTCCCGAGGGACATATCAGAAGACTACCGATACAATGATGACGAATCGACAACTCGGCCTCCGCTTAACTTTGGAGAAGCCGTCATAATGCTGCCAGGTACCGATGCCGATGTGGAGCACTTCGGCTACTATTTCCAGAAGTTCTACAACGGATTTCCTTCCTCGGAACGGGCCTGGTGGCCATATCTTGACGAACACAACCAGTTTCCGTTGCTGTTCAACCTGTCTGACATGAGTTCGCCTGAGAACCAAGCAATCATGAGAGCCAACATCACTCCTCGAGCCATCCCAGTGAATATCTTTGGATCTGGGAAGAACACTCCACCATCCTATGAGTTTTACTACCCATCGGCAGCAGCAAGACAACTGGGATTTGGCCAACTGCCGATCAAGCTCTGCTTCTCTAGAGTAGTAAAACCTAGGGAGACAATCTCGAGTAATCTGGACTGGAATAAAGTCATCAGCCTTCCTGCCGATGCCGATCTGTCAAACCTCGACTTATCTTCCTGGTCGCCAACCTCCTTCATCACCAACGAATTCAAGTCTTGGTGGCAAGAGTGGAAGTACCAGCTACTCGCCAAGTCTTCGCACTATTATCGGCACTTGATCGACGCCGGTTACATCATCCCCGACGACGCGGTAAGTTTGCTATCCGATGTACTTTCATTACTTTATTTATCATCGGTATTAACGCCTAACTCCTTTGCACCCTTGCGCCTGACAGGCCGATGATCCGGTTCCTACAACTAGTAACAGTGGTAGGCCCTTTAATCTTCGGATAATGGGCCCCATATCGATCATTGGCACAAGAGCCCCGACGCTAGCCGCCTTTACGCCTCAACAGGTACCTGCGCCGACACCCACAAAAACCCAGGCTACATCGGCTGCTGCCGTTGCCCTGACACGGGTTTATGCAGTAAACTCGCTTTTACCCGTACCGATTGCGTACTGTTTTATCGGCAACATTTATCTTGCATAACTTGCTTTGTATTTTCAGGCGCTATGGTCATCGGCATCTGCTTCCAGCAGGCAAATGCCTTCCAGTCCGACTGCCGATGCCCCCCCGGTCTTCATCCAAGCGTGTTGGCTCCCCTGCTGCTGCGCCGACGAAGAAGAGGCGCTTGAGGCTGGCTTCTCCTCCACCATCGGCTCCAACTGTGCCATCAGCTGCCGATGTGCCGCCAGCAGGACTGCCTTCGATCCCAATCGCACCAGCTGCCGGTGGGTTATCGGCCGAACCTCCATCGACTTCAGTTGCGCCAACCACCTTTGGGTCATCGGCAGAGCCTTCATCGGTAAATGTTCCTGATCAACCGATGGACGACGTCCCGGTTCAAGAGGTAATCCCACCCGCCACGATAGCGGAGGCATCCTCATCGGCACAATTGGCCAGACTACCCGATGAAGAAACAACTCAACCTTCCGCAGCAGCAGCGATGTCGGCATCGGCACCGTCGACCCAAGTCCCCGATGTCAGAATAGAACCGCCATAAGAAACTGCCACTACATCGGAGGCGACGCTGGCTACAACTATACCAGCACCAGCGGCATCGCCTGCCTCTCCAACAAGGGCCCAGTCATCGGCATCCGCTGCCGATGTTCAGGATGAAGCTGGACCACCCAGTATGCCAAGTCCCAGGCAGGAGATCCGCTTCAAGACGGTAAGTCGATTACCCTAAAGCTTATAGTACAGTTTCACAATCGGCATATTTTAACCTCTATTTTCAGGCCCAAGATTCTCCGGACAACCTCTTCTCCTACAGCTTAAACCTTCAGAACGAAGATGAGCGCCAAGGCCGCCTTCAAGCAGACAACCTATTTTCTTTTGCCGTCAACGTTCCCGATGATGATGAAGAAGAAAGCTCCGTCCCCACTCTATCGGCAGAAATCAAGTCCAGACTTGAAGAATTGCTCTCCTTACTGCTGCAAGACACATCTCAACTCATCCAGGACTCATCGGCGGCAAGGATTATATTCAAGGATATCCAAGGTCATCTTTCTGCCGATGCAGCGGAAACCCTTCTCCAGGCAGCCTCTATTGACATCAAACAGATCCAGTACCAAGGCTCATTCGTCGTATTGCCGATAGAGCTGCCCAAACCAAGAGCGAGGAAGAGAAGCTCAAATTCAAACGCCTTGCCGATGAGAAGCACAGAAGCATTGGTCAAGTAAAAGTTTCCATCGGCAACCTTGATCAAGAAATCTCCCGACTGTCGGCAAGGAAAGAGGAGCTACTGGCGGAGCTATAGAAGGTTGAGGGGGGGGGGGGGGTCTGACTGCAGCCAACCAACAGAAAACTCAACTGTCCGACTCCATCAAGGTTCTGTAGCAAGAAAGGGACCAGAACGCGCGACAAGCTATACTGTGGAAAAAGAAGATCAAGCCGGTCGAGGGTTCTGCCGACGCCGATGCCAAGGAGATGGACGAAATAGAGCAAATTCGCCTGCGTGCGATATCAGTTATCCACTCCTTACTGTAATTCGTCTGTTGTATCGGCGAGAATTGTAACTTAACGCTTGATCTTGATTTGTAATATAAGGCCAGTTTGTTTTTTACCGATGTTTTGATAATTTTTCTTTTCATCAGCATTCGATTGAGCACTATGCATCTACCCATATGCTAGGTAATATCTTTTCAAGTATTTTCCGTTGATCGCCCTAGAAAACGCCACTCCTTCGAGAGTTTCCAAAATGTACGCATTACCAGGAGCAGACTGATTTACCCGATAAGGACCTTCCCAATTAGGGGACCACTTCCCAAATTTAGAGCTCTTAGTCCCAATCGGTAAAATCAACTTCCAAACCAAATCGCCATCGGCAAATTCCTTCACTTTTACTTTCTTATCATACCATCGGGCAACCCTCTTTTTGTTCTCTTCAATGCTAATTAATGCTCTCAACCGATGACCTGACAAATCTTCTAACTCATCTTTCATCAGAGTAATATAATCATCGGTCGTCAATTGATCCTGAAAAGACAATCGCCTAGAACCAGTTTTGATTTCCCAAGGTAGGACAACATCGTGTCCATAAACCAACTGATACGGTGAGACCTTGGTTGCACCATGACAAGCCATCCGATACAACCACAAAGCTTCGTTTAAGACCACATGCCACCTTCTAGGGTTCTCTTCAATCTTGCGCTTTATAAGCTTAATGACTCCTTTATTAGTCACTTCAGCTTGACCATTAGCTTGAGCGTAATAAGGAGAAGAATTTAACACCTTGAAACCCATGCTAGCAGCAAAGTCATCAAACTCTCCCGATGTGAACTTGGTCCCTTGATCGGTAGTAATGGTCTGAGGAATACCAAATCGGTAAACGATGTGCTCCTTAACGAAATCCACCATGTTTGCCGATGTCACCTTCTTCAAGGGGATTGCCTCAACCCATTTGGTGAAGTAATCGGTAGCAACAAGTATGAACTTGTGCCCCTTGCTCGACGGCGGATAAATCTGGCCGATGAGATCAATAGCCCATCCTCTGAACGGCCAAGGCTTGATTATAGGATTCATTGCCGATGCAGGTGCCCTTTGCACATTACCAAACTTCTGACAGTCCTGGCACCCTTTGAAATAATTGAAGCAATCTTCCAGGATTGTTGGCCAATAATATCCATTCCGCCTAATCATCCACTTCATCTTGAATGCCGATTGATGCGCTCCACATACACCTTCATGGATCTCACCCATCAACTCTTTTGATTCCTCTTTGCCAAGACATCTAAGTAAAACCCCATCAATTGTCCGATAATACAACTCATTATCAAGGAGCACATACTTAGTGGCTTGGAACCTTAGACGCCTTTCAACTTTCCTGGATGGATCCCTCAAGTAATCGACAATCTCCTTTTTCCAGTCATCGGCAACCGTTACCGATGTCGCGATTTCTTGAATCGGCTGATATCCTGAAGCATTCTGTGCTAACCGATTGGCTTCTTCATTATGCAACCTTGGAATATGTTCAAGGCGGTATTCTTTGAACTCCTTTAACAACTGCAAACACCGCTCATGGGCTGTAATTAGCACTTCGCTTCGGCACTCATATGTCCCGATCAACTGATTAATCACCAACATAGAATCACCGAAGATTTCAACAGCATCGGCACGCACCTCCCTGAGTAGTTCCAACCCCTTAAGCAAAGCCTGGTACTCAGCCTGATTGTTTGTCGAAGTAGCAACAATCGGCAATGAAATCTCATACCTCTGCCCTCGGGGTGAAATCAACAGAATACCGATACCTACTCCACCCTTGCACGTAGACCCATCAAAGAATAGAGCCCAAGGAGCAATCTCAACAAAGCTCACCATATTGCAGTGCTGAGTGACAAAATCGGCCATCACCTGACCTTTAACAGCCTTTGCCGATTCATACCTTAGGTCAAACTCTGATAGTGCTAGAATCCACTTACCGATTCGTCCACTCAAAATTGGCATTGACAACATGTACTTGACCACATCATTTTTGCAGACAACAGTGCATTCGGCCGACAGTAAATAGTGTCTTAATTTAATGCAAGAGAAGTATAAACATAAGCACAATCTTTCTATGGCCGAATACCTAGTTTCAGCATCCACCAATCTTCTGCTCAAGTAGTATATTACACGCTCTTTCCCCTCAAATTCTTGAATTAAGGCTGATCCGATAACACCGTCATCGGCAGACAAATACAACCTGAAAGGCTTCCCGTGTTGAGGTGGAACTAAGACTGGAGGATTTACCAAGTATCTTTTAATCTCTTCTAAGGCTGTCTGCTGCTCTTCTCTCCATATAAACTCTTGATCGGCTTTCAACTTTAACAGAGGACTAAAAGATTTAATCTTACCAGACAGATTGGATATAAATCTTCTAATGAAATTAATCTTGCCGATCAGAGACTGCAACTCAGTCTTGTTTGTGGGAGCAACTACCTTGTTAATTGCATCAATAGACTTTCTGCCGATCTCAATGCCTCTCTGATGCACCATGAAACCCAGAAACTGCCCTGCCGATACGCCAAACGCGCACTTATTAGGATTCATCTTTAACCCATGCTCCCTTGTGCACTCTAATATCTTCCGCAAATCGGCAAGATGCTTTTTGAAGTCTCCAGACTTAACCACCACGTCATCGATGTAGATTTCAACTATTGTGCCGATATACTTATGAAAGATAAAATTCATTGCCCTCTGATAAGTAGCACCGGCATTCTTCAAGCCAAAAGTCATGACTACCCACTCAAATAAGCCGACGTGACCTGGACATCGGAAAGCAGTCTTGGATATGTCTTCTTCAGCCATGAATATTTGATTATACCCAGCATTACCATCCATAAAGCTAATAATTTGGTGCCCAGTAGCAGCATCGATCAGCAGATCGGCAACAGGCATCGGGTAGCCATCCATCGGCGTAGCCTTGTTCAGATTCCTGAAATCAATGCAAACACGAAGTTTTCCATTCTTTTTATACACAGGAACCACATTAGAGATCCAATCGGCATATCGGCATTGCCGAATAAATCCAGCTTCGATTAACTTAGTAATCTCAGCCTTAATGTCAGGTAAGATAGTAGGATTGCATCGGCGGGTCGGTTGCCGATGTGGCTGAAAACCAGACTTGATGGGTAACCGATGTTCAACTATTGATCGGTCTAAACCAGGCATCTCTGTATAATCCCAAGCAAAACAATCTTTATTCTCTTTCCATAAATCGATTAACTGCTGCTTACATTGGGAATCTAACTTAGCACTAATAAAAGTAGGCCTAGGTTTACTACCATCGCCAATGTCGACCTCGAGCAAGTCATCGGCAGACGTGAAGCCCTGCCCCAATTTTCCGTCATCGGCGAACTCATCCATTAAGACTCCTCCTCAGGACCGACTGCTTGGATCGGCTTGATGCGGTAATCGGCAACTTTGAGGAACTCTTTATCCCAGGCTTCGCCAGATATACACCTGGTCTGCTCATAAGTGTCTAACTCTGCCGATGCAACAGTAGATGGGGCTTCACCGCGGACGTCTTCAATTCTATCCCCGATCCACTGTACCAGGCTTTGATGCATAGTAGAAGGGATACAACAATTAGCATGGATCCAATCCCTTCCGAGGAGCAAATTGTACGTGCCTTTGCCGCTGATTACAAAGAACGTTGTCGGCAAAGTTTTACTGCCGATGGTTAAGTCAATGCATACGGCTCCCATGGCGGTTGACACGTTGCCTTCGAAGTCCTTGAGCTTCATGTCGGTTTCGACCAAGTCCTGATCACCTTTGCCAAGCTTTCTGAACACGACATAGGGCATTATATTGATTGACGCGCCGCCATCCACTAGCATTTTGGTCATCGGCTGACCGTCCACTTTACCTTTAACAAACAGAGCCCTCAAGTGCTGCCTCTCATCTTCGGTGGGCTTCTCAAAGATAGCCGTCATCGGATCCAGCACCAATTGCGCCATATCGGCGGCTTCTTCATCATCGCTGACGGGCGCCATGAACTCCATCGGCAACATGACAACCATGTTTATATCTGCCGATGGGCCCCTGTCCTTACGCTTCGGCCTCCATTGCTTTTCTCCCGAGGTTTCTATACTGTCATATAGGTCATCGCAGCGCTGGCGTTGAATCCTCCTCTTCTGGGTCTTAGTCAAACCCTTAGGACACCATGGAGGAAGCTTGGTCTTCCAGACAGGTTGGTGCAGCTTCTCACCGCTTACATCGGCACTTCTTCCGATGTTGGGATCTCTGGAGAATATCTCTTCGTCGGGCACTCTAGCATTGGCCATCTCCTCCAGCTCCCTTTGGTCAACACGCCTGCCAAGACGATCACGGGCACTGAGCTTGCCCCCCAGTCGGTCATGTGCCGATCTGTTCTCTCTGAGTGGCCTGGTGTACCTGGGTGCCTGATCATCAAAACAAGGTCGCTTACCTGACCGATCGGCTGTGTAGTACCCATTGCATTCTGGACAGTTATCGGCAGTGGGCAGCTTGATGCCTTCTTCCCAGCAATGAATGAAGAAAGGACACCTCCAGTGGTCCTTGTGTCGAAGCCATTCCCGATGCTCCTCTTCTTCTTGCCGATACTGTTCTTCACGTGATTGCCGATGACTTCGCCTTGGCTGTTTGTGCGTGATCACAACCCCAGGAGCCCTGTCGGCACTGTTACCTTCATCGGCAACCTCCTTACCCCTTCTGTCATCGGCAAACCTCCTTGCATCGTGCTCAGGCGCTTGGTAACCAGGGTCTACTGATGAGTTCTTTTTGGCAGCTTCCGATGTTAGCACTCTGGTCTTTTCACTGATCTCCACCATATTGTTTGGGAATGGGTGCTGATCTATCTTCATTGGTTTCTGGACTTTAGATTTTTCAAACTTGATACGCCCAGATTCGATCTTTGACTGCAACTGCTGCCTGAATACTTTGCAGTCATTGGTACTGTGCGAGGTTGCATTATGCCACTTGCAGTACCTAATCTTCCTGAGTTCTTCGGCCGACGGAATCACTTGATTGGGCGCCAACTTGATTCGCCCCTCTTGCAGCAATAGGTCAAACATCCTATCGGCCTTGGTGATGTCAAAGGTGAACCTCTCAGTTTCTTTTTGGCCGAACGGACAAGACACAGGCTTCTTATCCTTCACCCATTTGGCCGCATCAACATTCAGCTCTTCATCCGATCCAGAGTCTTCTTCTTTCCCGATGAAGGTTACCTTCTTATTCCAAGTCTTCCTGGGCTCAAAGGCTTTGATATCTTGATCGGCAATCCTCTGCACCAGGTGACTTAGGCTCTCAAACTCCTGGGACACGTACTTGTCCTTGATATGCGGCAGTAACCCTTGGAAGGCCAAATCTGCTAGTTGCCGATCATCAAGCACCAGACTGTAGCACTTGTTCTTCACGTCCCGCAGCCTTTGCACGAAGCTCTCTACCGATTCATCGTTGCGTTGCCTCATTTTGACCAGATCGGTAAGCTTCTTCTCATGTATGCCAGCAAAGAAGTACTTATGAAATTGCCTCTCCAGATCGGCCCATGTAATTATAGAATTTGAAGGCAACGATATGAACCATGTGAATGTCGATCCAGACAATGACGAAGAGAACAATCTCACCCTTAACTCCTCCCTGCTGGCAGCTTCTCCACACTGAATAATGAAGCGGTTGATATGCTCCATTGTCGATGTGTCGTCTTGGCCGGAGAACTTTGTAAAATTGGGCACCTTGTACCGATTTGGAAGAGGAATCAAGTCATATGCAGGCGGGTACGGGGTCCGATAGGAGTATGTGTTGACCTTGGGTTTGATACCGAATTGCTCTTTCATGACTTCGGCAATCTTACCGACCCAGTATGCGTCCTGCTCTTGCCGACTCATTGGCTGATTGTCGACTGGTGGAGTCGGCTGACGCGCCTCTTGAAGATGTGTAGAAGTCGCGGGCGTAGCACCAGTCATCTGGACGCTATGCATCAGCTGACTTACCGATGGATAGTTTGGCATACTTGGCGGGGTTGGCTGAACCGTCACATTCATCGGTTGTTGTACCGATGGTCCGCTCTGAGTGTAAGTTGGGCCTCCATAATAAAGCATCGGCGCACCAGGCTGCTGAGCTGGCGGCTGGTTGACCCATCCAGGATTATAAAGCATTGGCATATGACCTGCCGATGGCTGATAGCTGATCGGAGCATGCGGCTCTTGAATTCTAGAGCAATTGATCACCAGGTTACCTTGGGGAATCGGCACTCTAGCTTGAGAATTTGCCGCCAGAGATTGACTGCCGGCGGTTGTGATATGTTGCATCGGCACGGAGCTTGTCGATGGTGGCATCAGAGGTATCTTGGGGATTACTTGGAGGTCATCTGATGGCACTTGTATGGTAGGAGCAGGCGCAGAGTTGTGCATCATATGAGCCATCGGCTGTGATTGTGTTGCCGATGCCGTAGAATTCCTCCAGGCTGAACCGTCTCCCTGCACCAGATTAGAGCCAGCATATAGATTCGGAGGCATATCGTATCCCCACCAGTTAGCGGGGGCTGGCCCTGAAGTTGCCGACGCGGCCGGATCTGCATTGAACTTGGTGGTGTCGCCAGCGTTCGGTCTTGGTGATGTAGCCACATCGGCAGACGGTTCCACAGGGGTGGAAGACGCCATTTGGGCCGCCGATGGGCTTGCAGATTCCAATCCAGGTTGATGGTACGCTGGACCGGCATATCGCGGTGCATGTCCTTCTTTGAATGTTTGTGCGACGGCATTGTAGACAGTATTGGACAGCACGCTGGAGTGGTTAATCAAAGCTTGACTTACAGCGGCATTAACCATCTCTTGCAGCTTACCAGGGTTGGCGTCGTACGTGACCTGCCGTGGCAACGGCGGATCTTGCTTATGAATTGCTTCGCCACTCCTGCTGAGGCTGAAGGATTTGAGATACAACTGCTTGTATTCCTCCATAGCCCGCTCCATGGCCTGCTTCTGATCATCTTTCAGATCGGCCTTAGACACTTCAATGACATTCCTCTGGTTGACCTCGGCGTGATCAACCATGCCGAATGTGTAGATCTGTATAATCTTGTCCCACTGGGCGTGCCAAAAGAGGTGTTGACACAAAAAGCGTCAGATCTGTGAACACCTCGGGCTATTACCCAAAGCTCGATGTCGAGGGCGTGCCAGTCGATTTGACCAATCAATCGACAAGGATGATAACTAGAACAAGCTGAACGAGACGACAACGATGCGCTCGGACGTCAAGGCTCAGATTGATCAGGGGTAACTAGAGCAGAGCTAGACGAGGCAAACAGCGATGCGCCCGGATTGCCAAAGCCTAGAGGTACTCCCACGCGGAACTAGCAAGGATTTGATGGAGATCAAGGTGATGCAGCCCGTCGAAAGCTTGAAGAACTCGTTGAAAGCTATAACTAATACATAAAAAGGGTAAATTGCGATAAAAGTAAGATAAAAGTAGAATTGGTTTGTTTTGAATTGGATTGATTGTTTATTCCATAGCCCTCGGGCACATATTTATACTCTCGCATGGAGAGTTGTACAAAGACACGACACATATCCTTCCTAAAACAAACTCCTACTTTAAAGGAAACTGACTCGCGCAGGAGCCGGATAACAATATGTATTTCCTAAACAAACACACCTATTTTAAGGGAAAATAAGCGACCCATGCAAGAGTCGGACTCAAACTACTATAATAATACTGGCACAAAACACCAGTTTCCTTATACTTCTTCTCGATGGAAACCTTCCATCGGCAGATCCCTTTAATCCGCACCTTCCTTCTTTTGACCATCAGTAACCTTCGGCTGTCACCAAGCGCTAAGTCACGCCCATCGCCATCGGCAACACTTTCCTGATCGGCAATCGGCAACATTTCCGATTAGCGACCTTGTGCTGGTAACTCACCAATCATCCCCAATCGGCCATCGGCAATAACCCCTCATCGGCAATTGGCAATGACCCTTCATCGGCAGTTGGTAACGACCCCTCATCGGCCATCGGCAAGGACTCTTCATCGGCAATCAGTTTCAACAAGACTTTACTGATCTTGTCGGTAAAGCTCATCAGCTTCCATCGGCAAAACACTTAGTCTTCCCGCAGCACTCTTCCATCGGCACTATCGACTCCTGATACTGATGAAGAACGGCCGCTGACCAGTCAAGCCTCAGCCCATTTGACACGTGTCAAAAAACGGTGTCAACACACTAGCACCAGCTTCAGCACCAACCGTCCCTCCTACTGAGGCAAGCTCATCGGCAACCATTGCCGATCCTCAAGATATGGTTGCATCGGTTACTTAGTCAAGCCAAAGGCGAGAAATTGCTTTAAAGCAGTTAAACCGATTACTTCTATTACAAATTTGTGAGACACAAGCTCCTTCCTGACATATTTTAATTCTTTATCTATTCAGGCCCAAGACTCCCAACAGCCTGTTCTCCTTTGCTGTCAACGTTCCAGAAGATACCAATGAAGAGGCAGATTCTACCCAAGCTTCAACTGCCGTATCGGCAAAACTGAAATCCAAGCTTGAAGCCCTGCTCCTCCTACTGCAACAAAGTACATCCCAACTGGTCCAAGATTCCAGTGCAGTAAGGGCGGCTTTCAAGGAAATCCAAGATCAACTGCCTGCCGATATCAAAGAACCACTCTTCCAGGCGGCTTTCCTTGAGAGTCGACAACTCCAATACAAAAAGGCTTTAGGTCGCATTGCCGATAGAGTTGCTCAAACAAAACTTGAAGAAGAAATATCCAAGTTCAAGCAGACTACAGACGAAAAGCACAAGGACATCGATCGCCTAGAAGCCTCTGGCACCGAACTTGATCGGAGATCAACCGTCTGTCGGCACAAAAAGAAGAGCTGCTGGACGAGCTGAAGAGAGTGGATGAAGCCTTAGATTCGGCCAGCCAGAAGAAGACCCAGCTCCCTGTTATAGCCAAAGCTTTGCAACAGGAGAGGGACGCCAACGCTCGCGAATCTCTTCTGCAGAGGAGAAAGGTCAAGACAGTTGATGGCACTGCCGACGACGACACCAGGGAAATGGAAGAAGCCGACCAAGTTCGCCTTCCTGCGATTTTATGTATTCAAACCCTATTGTAACTTATTACTCCTGAGCTTGACAAGTGATCCGTCTGTAATATTACATTTAACGTCTTCCTACCGATGTTCCTTGTATGATAACTTTGTCATCGGTATATACGTATTGCTTTCATGCATCCATCCAGATACTAGGATAATACTTCTTCAGATACTTGCCATTTATTGCTCTGGAAAATGCTACTCCTTCGAGAGTCTCTAAAATATAAGCGTTGCTAGACACAGACTGATTTATCCGAAAAGGACCTTCCCAATTAGGAGACCACTTCCCAAACTTCGAAATTTTGGTTCCAATCGGTAAAATCAGTTTCCACACCAAATCTCCTTCGGCAAACTCTTTCACCTTTACCTTCTTGTTATACCATCTGGCAACTCTTTTGTTGTTCTCCTCAATACTGATTAGAGCTCTTAGCCGATGACCCGCTAGGTCTTCTAACTCATCCTTCATAAGGATATCATACTCATCGGCTGCTAACTGATCCTGGGAGAACAACCGTTTAGAACCAGTTTTAATTTCCCAAGGTAGGACATCATCATGTCCATAGACTAACTGATATGGCGAAACCTTAGTAGCACCATGACATGCCATCCGATATGACCACAAAGCTTCGTTCAGTACTGTATGCCATCTCCTAGTGTTTTCTTCAATCTTGCGCTTGATAAGCTTGATTACCCCTTTATTGGTTGCTTCAGCCTGACCATTAGCTTGAGCATAATAAGGAGACGAGTTTAAAACCTTAAACCCCATACTGATAGCAAATTCATCAAATTCTCCCGACGTGAACATAGTTCCTTGATCGGTAGTAATAGTTTGAGGGATACCAAATTGGTAAACAATATGCTCTTTCACAAAATCTATCATGTTTGCCGATGTCACCTTTTTCAACGGAATAGCTTCAACCCACTTCGTGAAATAATCGGTAGCAACAAGTATGAATTTATGTCCTTTACTCGATGGTGGCTAAATTTGGCCGATGAGACAATGACCCATCCTCTAAATGGCCAAGGCTTGATTATAGGATTCATTGCCGACGCAGGTGCTCTCTGAACATTACCAAATTTCTGACAATCTTGACACCCTTTGAAATACTCAAAACAATCTTCAAGAATCGTCGGCCAATAATATCCATTTCGCCTGATCATCCACTTCATTTTGAATGTCGATTGATGTGCTCCACGCACCCCTTCATGAATCTCACCCATTAACCTCTTCGATTCCTCTCTATTAAGGCATCTGAGCAAAACCCCATCAAGCGTACGATAATACAATTCATCATCAAGGAGCACATACTTAGTAGCCTGAAACCTCAATCGTCTCTCAACTTTCGTAGATGGATCTCTTAAGTAATCAGCAATCTCTTTTCTCCAGTCATCGACAACCATTACCGATGTCATTACTTCTTGAATCGACTGATACCCTGAAGCGTGCTACGCCAACCGATTGGCCTCTTCGTTATGCAACCTGGGAATATGCTCAAGACGATACTCTTTAAATTCCTTTAATAACTGCAAACACTTCCCATGATATTCAATTAAAATATCACTTCGGCACTCATATGTTCCAATCAACTGATTGATCACCAACAAAGAGTCATCGAAGACTTCAACGGCATCGGAACGCACATCCCTGAGTAAGTCCAACCCCTTCATCAATGCCTGGTACTCAGCCTGATTATTCGTCGAAGTAGCAACAATCGGCAATGAGATTTCATACTTCTTTCCTCGGGGTGAAACTAAGATAACACCGATGCCTGCTCCTTCCTTACATGTGGAACCATCAAAGAACAAAGTCCACGGAGCAATCTCTACTGAATTTAGCGTACCGCAATTCTGAGTAACAAAATCGGCCATCACCTGCCCTTTAACTGCCTTAGTCGATTCATACCTCAGATCAAATTCTGATAGCGCCAAAATCCATTTGCCGATCCTCCCATTCAATATCGGCATCGACAACATATACTTGACCACATCGTCTTTGCATATGACAGTACATTCGGCCGATAGCAAATAATGCCTCAACTTAGTACAAGAGAAGTATAGACATAAACATAATTTCTCAACGGCCGAATACCTGGTTTCAGCATCCACCAGCCTTCTACTCAAATAATAAATCACACGTTCTTTCCCTTCAAATTCTTGAATCAAAGCTAACCCGATAACACCGTCATCGGTAGACAAATACAATCTGAGAGGTTTCCCATGTTGAGGTGGAATCAAAACCGGAGGATTCACCAGATACCTCTTAATTTCCTCCAAAGCCGATTGCTGCTTTTCTCCCCACACAAATTCCTGACCGGCCTTTAGCTTCAGCAGTGGGCTAAAAGATTCAATCTTCCCAGACAGATTAGATATAAATCTTCTAATAAAATTAATCTTGCCGATCAAAGATTGCAACTCAGTCTTGTTCGTAGGAGCAGCCACTTTGTTAATTGCATCAATAGATTTCCTGCCGATCTCTATGCCCCTTTGATGCACCATGAACCCTAAGAATTGACCTGCCGATACGCCAAATGCGCACTTATTTGGATTCATCTTTAACCCATGCTTCCTTGTGCACTCCAGAATCTTCCGTAGATCGGCAAGATGCTCTTCAAAATCTCCGGATTTAACCACCACATCGTCGATATAGATCTCGACCAACGTACCAATGTACTTATGAAAAATAAAATTCATCGCTCTTTGATAAGTAGCACCGGCGTTCTTCAACCCAAAAGTCATTACGATCGACTCAAACAAACCGACGTGACCTGGACACCTAAAAGCAGTTTTGGATATATCTTCTTTAGCCATGAATATTTGATTATATCCAACGTTACCATCCATGAAACTGATAATCTTATGTCCAGCAGAAGCATCAACTAGTAGATCGACAACAGGCATTGGATAGCCATCCATTGGCGTAGCTCTATTGAGATTCCTGAAATCAATACAAACACGAAATTTTCCATTCTTCTTATACACAGGAACTACATTAGAAATCCATTCGGCATATCGGCATTACCGAATAAATCCAGCTTCGATTAACTTTGTAATCTCAGCTTTAATGTCGGGTAGCACAGTGGGGTTACACCAGCGCGCTGGTTGCCAATGTGGTTGAAAACCCGACTTAATAGGTAACCGATGTTCAACTATTGATCGGTCGAAACCAGGCATCTCTGTATAATCCCAAGAAAAACAATCTTTATATTCTTTTAACAAATCACTCCGCTATTATTTACATTGGGAATCCAATCTAGCACTAATAAAAGTTGGCCTAGGCTTTCTACTGTCACCGATGTCTATTTCTAGTAACTCATCGGCCGATGTGAACCCCTGCCCAAGCTTTCCATCATCAGCGAACTGATCCATTAAAACACCTCTTCAGAACCGATTGCTTGGATCGGTGTAATTTGGAAACCAGAAAACTTTGTGAAATTCGACACCTCGTACCGATTTGGAAGAGGAATCAAGTCATATGCCTGAGGGTTTGGTGTTCGATAAGAATATGTATGGACCTTAGACTTACTACCGAACTGTCCTTTCGTCACTTCGGCGATCTCATCGGCCTGCATACATTTTGGCCCTGCCGACGCGTTGGCTGTATGTTTATCGACTGGACTGGTAGATGCATCCCTTCTTGCCTTTGTGGTAAGTAAATCGATCCAATTGGCGTAAGCGCAACACCATGTTGCTGAATGTTATACATCGGCTGATTTGTCGATGTATATCCTTGGACACCAGCTGGAGTATTTTGAGATACTATCGACATCTCATTTTGAACATCCGCTGAGTAATGGTATTGCTGTGCTCCTGCCACCTGATATCTAGGTTGCACCAATTGTTGTTGCATTGATGTCTGACCAGTCCATCCAGGATCACAAGTCATCGGCATGTGATTTATCAATGAATGATATCCATTCGGAGCCTGTTGCCCTTGCATTCTAGGACAATCAATAGATTGCCCTCCTTGTTGTATTGATACCTCCGTCTGAGGATTTATCATCAAAGGATAGCCTGCAGCTGCCCTATTTTGTTGCATCGGCAGAGCGCTTGCCGATGGTCGCCCGCAAGGCATCTTAGGTACCACCATCTAAAGACTTCTTGTCGACGACTGCCCGTTTGGAGAAGGTGTAGCATAATGCATCACTGGATTCATCGGCTGTACTGATACTGCCGATTCCATAGGGGCTTTTCCCCCGTATCGTCACCTTGGATCGACTTGGCATCGGTCGATGAATTTGCATGTATATCATATCCCCACCAGCTAGTAGAAATCGGTTGGCTCTGGATTACAGGTTCTGACACCTCCGATGCCACTGGGTCTGTATTCAGCCGAACAACGTTTGTAGGGCTTGATTTTAGAGTAACTTCACCGGCAGACAGCTTCGCAGGCTAGGAGGATCCCGCTGGGATTGTCGATGGAGTTATAGTAGATGCCAATCCAGATTGATGATACGATGGACCAACATAATGAGATGCCTGCCCTTCTTTGAAGGATCGCATAACAACATTGTGTACAACATTGGACAACATAGTAGAGTGGTTAATCAATGCTTGATTTAATGCAGAATTAACCATCTCTTGAAATTTACCAGGATTGGCGTCGAAAGTGACCTGCCGTGGCGACGGCGGATCTTGCTTCTGGACTGCTTCGCCACTCCTGTTTAGGCTGAAGGACTTCAGATATAGCTGCTTGTATTTCTCCATAGCCTGCTCCATAGCTTGCTTCTGATCATCCTTTAGATCTGCTTCGGAGACTTCAATGACGTTCCTCGGATCAACGTCAGTAGAACCACCCATGATCGTGATCAAGAGATGTATCTAGGGTCCCACCGGGTGTGCCAAAAGAGGTGTTGACACAAAAAGCGTCAGATCTGCGAACACCTCGGGCTTATACCCGAACTCGATATCCAAAGGTGTGGCAGTTGATTTGACTAGTTAATCAACAAGGATGATAACTAGAACAACGATGAACGAGCCGACAGCGATACGCCCGGACGTCAAGGCTCAGATTGCTCAAAAAGCGGAACTCGCGAGGTAGACAGAGATCTTGTAGATGCAGCCCATCGAGATCGTAAGAACTCGTAGATAAAATATAACTAATGCGAAAAAAGTAGATGCTGAAAAGTAAGATGAAAATAATAGATTTGTTTGATTGAATTGAATATCTCTCATACGGGCCCTAGGTACATATTTATACTCCGGTAGGAGGAGTTGTACACAGACACGACTCATACCTAAACAAAACTCCTATTTTTAATGAAATAAATGACTCGTGCAAGAGTCGGACTCAAACTGATATAATAATACTGGTATAAAATCACCAGTTTCCTTATCTATTTTTTTCGCGATGACACTTTCCATCGGCAGATTTCTTTCCATCCGCAACCTTCTTCCATTACCATCGGTATCTTTCCACTGACGTCAGCTATATCCCACATCCATCGGCAACATTCCCGATCGGCAACGTTCTCCTGTTTCCGTCGGCAACACCTTTCAATCGGCAAATACCCTTCTCTTTATCTTTGACGTTTCTTCAATCACCTGCTTCTATCAGCAATCTGATTGGTGATACTCTACTGCAGATAAGGAGAAGCAACCATCCTTCTACCGATCAGTGCATCCGGTTCATATTGACACATACAAAAAACGGTGTCAACACCATAGAGCCTCATTAAGAACCGAATGCCATTTCTTCAGATTTTCATCAATCTTCTTCTGAATGATTTTGTTCATGATCTTGTTCGATGCTTCAGCTTGGACATTGGCTTGTGCATAATAAGGGGAAGAGTTGTAGAATCTGATTCCCATTTCTTCGGCAAAATCACAAAACTCGGATGAAGTAAACTGTGTTCCTTGATTTGTTATTATAGTCTGAGGAATCCCGAATCTGTGAATTATATGCTCCTTAACAAAATTTACCATGTTTTCTAACGTAACCTTCTTCAAGGGAATAGCTTCAACCCACTTTGTGAAATAATTTGTGGCCAACAATACGAATTTATGTACTTTGCTAGAGGGAGGATGAATTTGATCGATCAAATCTATGCCCATCCTCTGAACGGCCAAGAGTTGACAATTGGGTTTAAGGCCGACGCTGGGGCTCTCTGAATATTACCAAATCTGTGACAGTCTTGGCATCCCTTTAAATATTCAAAACAATCCTCAAGCATGGTTAGCCAAAAGTAACCAGTCCTCCTTATTATTCATTTCATCCGGTAAGCCGACTGATGTGCACCACATACTCCTTCATGCACTTCATACATCAGCTTTCTGGACTCCTCTTGATTCAAACATTTGAGGAGCACTCCAATCTGAGTTTTCAGGAAACTCTCTGTGATGGATTTTTTAAATAAACTGCAATTTCGCTCCTCCAGTCACCATTTACCTGGTCTTCATCCAAAGCATGAATTTCCTGATCGTCTCGGTACCCCGAAGCACTTTGAGCCAGTCTCGGTACCTGCTTCTTTATTCTACCCCCTAGGGATATGATGCAAGGTGGCTACTTGGAAACTGTTTAGAAGCTCTCAGCACTCTTCATAATATCCCTTTAACATATCACTCTTGCATTCATATTGGCCGATCAGTTGGTTAATTACCAGCTCAGAATCCCCGAACACTTCAACAACAACGGCCCTTACCTCGATAAGCAGTCGGAGCCCTCTAAGTAATGCCTCATATTCTGCTTGATTATTAGTAACCAAGATTCCAATAGGGATGGCATACTCAAAGGTCAAACCTCTAGGAGAAATCAAGAGAACACCGGCTCCACCACCTTTGCTACAAGATGAATCATCGAAAAACAAAGTCCATGGTGCAATGGTCACCACCTTAGCAGTGGGATCACGGTGTTGGGTAACAAAATCAGCAATAACCTGACCTTTTACTGCCTTTGCCGATTCGTATCTTAAATCAAACTCTGACAAAGCTAAAATCCATTTACCAATTCTTCCATTTAAAATTGGCATCAATAACATGTGTTTTATCACATCAAACTCAGAAACTACCACACATTCGGCATTTAACAAATAATGCCGAAGCTTAGTACATGAGTAAAACACACACAAGCAAAGCTTTTCTATAGCCGAATACCTTGTCTCTGGATCCAGCAGCTTCCGGCTAAGGTAAGCTATTACCCTTTCTTTCCCTTCAAACTCTTGCATGAGGGCCCACCCTATCATCAGGTTGTCGGCTGCCATGTACAACTTAAAAGGCTTGTCAAGTTGCGGAGGTACCAATACTGGTGGTGCCTTCATGTACTCTTTGATCTCATCAAACGCCTTCTGTTGTACGTCACCCCATACAAACTCTTGATCCCTTTTAAGCTTCAATAGCGGAGAGAAAGGTAACACTCTTTCTGACAAGTTAGAGATGAATCTTCTCACAAAATTAATCTTGCCTAGCAATGATTGTAACTCCGTGAGATTGGTTGGAGGTACCACCTTGTCCATTGCTTCCATGCTCTTCTTGCCGATTTCGATCCCTCCTTTATGGACCAAAAAGCCTAAAAACTCACCAGCCGAGACTCCAAAGGCACACTTATTCGGGTTCATCCTCAAACCATGCTTTCTAGTGCATTCCAAGGTCTTCCTCAAATTGGCCAAATGTTCCTCATGGTTTCTAGACTTGACCACCACATCATCAATATAGATTTCCACAATCTTGCCGATCAACTCATGAAAAATATAGTTCATAGCTCTTTGATAAGTTGCACCGGCATTCTTCAACCGAAAGTCATGACGATCCATTCAAACAAACCAATATGACCAGGGCATCTGAAGGCTGTTTTTGAAATATCTTCTATTGCCATAAAGATTTGGTTATAACCAGCATTACCATCCATGAAGCTAATGACTTCATAACCAGCCGACGCGTCCACGAGCAGATCGGCAACTGGCATCGAGTAACCGTCCATAGGAGTAGCTTTGTTGAGATTTCTAAAGTCAATGCAGACCCTCATCTTTCCATTCTTCTTGTAAACCGGGACTATGTTTGAAACCCAATCTGCATATCTGCATGGCCGAATTAAATTAGCTTCCAATAATCTATGAACTTCTTTCTTTACATCGGTCAATACCTCCTCTTTGTAAATCTTCCGAGGAGGTAGTTTGAAAGGACAATATCCCGGCTTGATCGGCAACTTATGCTCAATGATGGCATGATCTAGTCCGGGCATCTCTGTATAATCCCAAGCAAAACAATCTTTAAATTCTTTTAGCAGGTCTATCAGTTTCAACTTGTGCTCTTGGTCTAAATTTGCACTGATAAACATCGTCCTTGGTCTGTCATCATCACCAACATTTACCTCTTCTAGTTTATCGACCGACATGAAGTCGTGCCCTAGCTTCCCTTCGCTGTCATCGATCGTGTTCCCCATTAAAAATTACTCTCAGAGCCGATTGCTTGGATCGGCTGTTGGCCCTTGCCGGAGACATTCACAGGACCTTCCCCCCCAAATCTTTCTAGAGAAACAATCGAAGCCATCATACTCCCAGTAGACAGGCTCTGTGGAAGCAACACTTACTGAATCATCGGCCTGAACAATCTCCACATCATCTCCAACCCATTGAATGAGAGCCTAATGCATGGTTGAAGGTATGCAGCAGTTAGCATGGATCCAATCTCTTCCCAGTAGTAGGCTATATGCCCCCTTGCCGTCTATGACAAAGAAGGTAGTGATCAGAGTCTTGGATCCAATCATCAATTCGACGTGCACTGCCCCCTGAGTGTCGGAAGGGTTACCAGCGAAGTCTCTGAGTACCAACTCTGTCTTCAACAACTCCTCATTGGTCATTCCGAGCCTCCTGAAGGTAGTGTATGACATGATATTGATGGCAGCTCCTCCATCAACCGGCATCTTGGTCAGGGGCTTGCCATTGATGTACCCCTTCACGTAAAGCGCCTTCAAGTGTCGATGTCTAGTTGGTTTGTCGAACACTGCTTGTTGAGTCAGGACGAGCTGGGCCATCAGGTTCTGATACTCGCCCTCATCATCGTCTGAAGACACTTCCTCTCAGATATCTTGGCCTTCGGGAGCTATAAATTCTGATGGAATGAAGAAAGCCATGTACGTATCAGCCAAACGGTCGTGTCCATGGGGTCTCCCCTTAGGGCGCCATGTCGGCTTCCGTTCGGCGGTCACTTGTGCTAGTTCTCTGTTCCTCAAATGTTGCACTGTCCTTTTCTGGCTTTTCTTCAGCCCTGGTGGACACCACTGCTCGTTCTGCCATGCATACTCTCGATGCTCTCGCTCATCAGAACGAACCCACTCTTGATCGGCAAACCTTTTACCTTGCCGATCCTCTAAGTCGCCTTTTTTAGACTCCGACCGTCCCGAGGAGCATGTGCTCCAAGTCTTTCATGGACCGGACAGTGGCTAACCTGGGATTGCCTATACCCTGAATACTGATCACTGCATTCGGGGCAATTATCTCTAGCAGGCAGGTTTAGGCCTTCATTCCAACAGTGTTTGAAAAACGAGCATGCCCAATGAGACTGCTCCTGCTCTCTCAAGCGCTCTTGTCCCCTCTGATACACTTCTTCCTCATGCCTCTAACGTTCCTCGATGAATCTCTGCTCCTCGTAATGCATGCGTCTCTGATGCTGCTCTGGCTCCCGTTGCCACTTATTCAACAGGATCCGTGTTGTGACCCTGGGCTTGGAAGCCTCCCCTCTCTCAGTTCGGCTATTCTGGAACTGTCCTCGTTGCCGAAGCTCCTTTTATGTAATCTGCCGATTAGGGTCAACAGCACCAGTCTTTTTCGCTCTATCCGAGATCAGCACTTTCATCTCGCCCTTGCCCTTGGAGTCTTCCGTGGCAACCATATTCATAGAGAAAGACACTGTGTTTTGTGTGAAAGGGTTAGTGTCGATATTCATCTTGCCGTCAAACTTCAATTGTCCCTCCTGAATGACCTTCTGAATCTTCATTCTGAACACCCAACAATCATTGATGGCATGAGAATTGGTGTTGTGGTAGCCGCAAAAGCTCTTGTCTTTTACTCCTTCAGGACACAGCATGGGGTGTCCTTCGGGCAGCTTGATGCGTCCTTCCCGGAGGAACAACTCGAACAACTTGTCTGATTTGGATACATCAAAGTCATAGGTACCTTTCTGCTGCCTCAACCATCACTGATTGACTTGAGTTGGCTCCTTTGCCCAGACCAGTTCGGCTGCGGTGACCTCATCCTCGTCTTCGAACTCCATTGCCTCTTCCAGGAAACTCTGATACACTGTATTAGTTATGTCACCTTTCTGAAAACGGTTGTCTCTCCTGAACCCTTGAGCCTGGTTATTCATCATCGCCAAACGCTATGACAACTGACCAAGGTGTTCGAAGTCCATGCCGAACAACTTTTCTCTGATGTTTGGTTGCATGCTTGCCACTGCCATCCCTGGTAACTGGTCATCTGGTAAATTCATAGAATAGCACAAGTTTTTGGTCTCTCTGAACCTGCGGAGATACTCTTGGGGTCTCTCATTAGCCCTCCGTCTTAGGCCCATGAGATCGAACAACTTTTTCTCATTGGTGCCTGTGAAGATGTATGCATGGAATTTCTGCTCTAAATCCGCCCAGCTACCGATGGAGTTCGCGGGCAGCGACGCAAACCATGTGAAGGCTGGTCCTGTCAGAGACAAAGGGAAATACCGAATCCTCCAAGCGTCATATGTGGATGCTTCTCCCATCTGCATCAAGTATCGACTGACATGCTCTATGGTGCTGGTGTCATCTTGGCCAGAGAATTTGGTCAGATCTGTGGGAGCCTTAACTCTCGGAGGGAGAGCCACTCGGTTGTACCACTCTGGGTAAGGGGACTTGTATGCGTAAGACTAGTTCTTCGGCTTTAAGCCAAACTGATTCTTCATCAAGTCTGCCATCATGTCCATGATGAGATCAACATTAGCATTAGGAGCTCCAGGCGCATGTCCTCCAAAAGGCAGCCTTGTTGGATTCTCGTATCTCAGATTCAGGAGTGCATTGATAGCGCTGTAATCGGCAAACTCATGATACCCGCCCCCATACATATTTTTCTACAGTCTGTTCACTAATGGAGACACCTTGGAAGCGGAATGTGGGACTTCTCCTGTCGTACCGAATGTGAGCTGGCTGTAGGTTGGCTGTTGATGAGGAAGCAATCCGCCTTGATTGATGCCAGATGCTCCATCATCCTCGGCCGCTTTCTCCTGGCGCTTTGGTATATTGAACAATGTCGGTCCCTGCCTTGGACCAGCAAACTCCTCAAAGCACTTGTCAGCTGCCGAACCGAATGTTTTAACAATGATCGAGCGAAAGGTATTCAGGAAAGCGGTATGATGGTTCCTTATAGTATCGCTTACGGCCCTGTGAACCACTTCAACCACTTTCTATGTGTCCTCCGCCTCAGTGTAGTTAGTCTGAGGCGGGAGGAGAGTCCTCGGGAGGGACTGCTTCTGAAAAACCTTGTTACTATTGTTCCTTGAGAAGGACAACAAGCATTTCTCCTGAAATTCATCACACGCCTTCTGAACCGCAGCCCCCATCTCCTCGGGCAATTCCTCAATGGTCACGTTCAGAATCTTCGTGTTGTCGATTTCAGGCATCTTGAAATGTCTGGTCCCACCGAGCGTGCCAAAAAGTGTTTTGACACAAAAAGTGACATACTGCGTCTCACACACAGCAAGCCGGAAAGCGTGACTTCAATCGGGTGCCCGGATGCTGTTGGGAATATGCCCTAGAGGTAATCATAGAGATGATTGTATTTCCTTGTATCCATGACATATTATGAGTTCAATGAATATCCATTAAAGACAACTTGTATCGATAAGCAATTATGTGAATTGTTTGTGAAACTCTTTTACTTGTATGGTTATTCTAAAGTTGTCCCTGATCAAAGTTCGTACTAGAATGTACATGAATATTGGATCAACACATTATTAGTTGATGACTATGTTTCACAAGTCATGTACATGAAGATGTCGAACTAATAATGTGGGCACATGTAGGAGATGGTGCTGGACAGACCCGACATCAGATTGTCTCTATACACATCATGTATGTTATGTCCTTAGACCTGAGATTGTCATATGTACTCAAGATGTGAAACGACCTACCTTGGGACTACCAAACGCTACTCCGTGACTGGGTAGTTATAAAGGTGACTTTCGGGTTTGTCAGGAAACATGCTGTGAGACATAGTCAATCAAGATGGAATTTGCCACTCTCCATGAGAGATAGAGATATCACTAGATCACTCAAATGATTAGATCATGAAATGCATGGCCGTGCTTGGGTTAAGTGTTAACCCACGAGTTGAACCAAATATCATGAGACAAAGGAATAACATGTATATTGTAATGTGGTGGTTCGTCTGATATGATCGTAGCGTATGCATAGGAGTTGACACACCTTGCTAGAGGCCGCTATCAACTATTGGTCGAGTAAGAGTACTTGGGCCATGTCTATGTGTGCGTGAGCCCATAGGGGTCGCATGCTTAAGGGGCTGGAAGCCTAATTCGGGTTGGACCCGAATTAGATTAGGTTTAGGGTTACTAATGGTCCTCCAACGTGGGAGCTCATTAGGACGCCTATATAGGCAAGGGGTGGCGCGGGGCGAGTTGATTTCACGTCCTTTGGTAGCCGCTGTCGCCCTCCCCACGCTCACGCCTAGTACTCCTCGCGGACCTAGCAGTCCAGAGACGTTACGCTTCTTTCCTACACGTGTGAGATTCCTCGGAGGTGCTGCATTTGGAGCACAAGGACGAACCGCGAGTAAGAGACGTTGAGACAAACGACCTCGCAACTACACGGCACTGCTGCGACGCGCACGACTACATCAAGTCGCTTCCGCTGCACCTGCGCGTCTAGTGGTAACCCCGTGATCTATAACTAGCACTAGCAACCTCATAAGCCTACAGATGCTTCGAGAACCGAAAACGTGCCAGTCAGTTTGACCTGAAACTAACAAGGGATGAAAGTCATTAGATATAAACTGGAATGTGCCGGATAATACCAGACAGTTCCATATGTACGGCCCTGAAGCCACTTACAATGACATACAGTTATGAAAGCTATCTGCCAACAGGTTTTATGGAACATTCGGCAAAAATAGACAGAAAGTACGTAAACCAATGATTGCCGAATGCGCATGCATGGGAAAAGGACGTATAAACGATTCATGGTTGAATGTGGATTAAAGCATAACCAGGCTCGGCAATCAGCTGAATTGGGGTCCATGATGAAGGAAACACGTAAGCAAACATGATTAAACTAATCTAAAGCCTGCATCTGCCGCATGATACCTAGCATTATCAAAGCTTAAACATGGATAGCATGCATGAACCCGCAACACGTAACAATCCATATTCAAACTAATTCGGCTATTATAGGTATAAGATCTACTTGTAAAATCAACATGAAAGGAATAATTCATTGCAACGTAAATAGATCTATATAAGAGCCGAACCGTATCAATCTAGATTGGGCAAAAGAGTGTTTGCAAATATATAAAGATTATCTAAAACATGCAACACGATAACTTAATGAATCCAATAGATTTTGCCAAATCGATCAGAGCCGATAACTATCTTGCTTATGCTAAGCATATCGAGCAAACACTTGCTGCATGGTATTTACTTGTAAACAAAACATAAGTAAAGACTTCCTGATCATTAATCAAAGATCCACCGCACGATCATTGATAACAAACAAGAGTACTTGCATCAACATCTAAATCCACCGCATGATACTAGACATGATAACAAGGTTGTCAAGACTTACAGAGGTCGACAGATCGATGAATCCTCTCGAAGAAAACGACGACACGACAAAAGGACTCAAAGTTGGCACGGGGCCAGTTGTATTGATTTGGTTGTGAACACCTTTTACAATAGCTAAGGGCTTATATTTACACCGTGGCTATGACACGAGTCCTAAGAGGACACGACTACAAAATATTAAAGGAAAAACACAATACTTACACTTTGGTTTGCTTCGGAATCTTTATTGCCTTAGTTATCGCAACTATTATTACTAATTCGGCTTTCACTTGCCGCCTTTGTCGCTCCGATGGAAACCGTCCTTCTTCTGATTAACCGATTGCGCGACCGATTGCCGAATCTTGGGAATTAACCGACCGCATGGATTTTGCCGAACGCTCTGAGCATCTATCTCCGCCGACTCACTACGCATCGGCCTGCTTGTCATTGTGCAAAAATCCGGTGTGTAACAGGTTGGTATAGTCAACCGCCTGTAGAAATGATTTCTACAGGCGGTTCACATAACACAACCGCCTGTAGAAATCATCCCCTTATAAAGCCCGTGCTCTCAGCCCGAAATTTTCTAAGTCCCCTTGTGCCCGCGGATTTCAAAGAAGCGCCGTTAGGCTGCCCAAATTTCCCACGCCGCCGACTGAGCTCATCGCCGTGCCACCCTCCACGCCGCTGAACCCTCCATCTCGACACGCCGGCGTCCTACGCACTCTCGGTAAGTCAAGCGCCCCCTCTTCTTCTCTCTCTGTGCGCAGCGGGGCAGTACCGGTGGTGGAGCGCGCACGGCTGGTGGCGGTGGTGCCGCCGCGCGCGGCGGCAGTGGTGGCGCTCCCCCTTCTCTCTCTGTGCGCGCGCGGTGGCGGTGGCTGTGGGGCTAGGCCGTGCAGGGCGGGGTGGCGCGCCGTGGCGGTGGCGGTGGGTGCCGGACGGTGGCAGTGCGGCTGTTGGTTGAAGACGACGGACACGGCCCGGCTGGGGAGATGCGGTGGCGGCGGCGCTGGAGATGCGGTGGGGCAAAGGGGAGAGGTGTTGGGGCGGGTCGGTGGTGGTGGCGGCGCTCGAGGTTGAAGAAGACAGGGTGGGCCCGCAGCTGCTGGGCCTCCTAGCACTGATGGGCTTGCACTGTGGTGGGCCGAGCAGGGCAAAGGGAGGGAGATATTTTCCTTTTTTCATTTTTGAAATACTTGCAAATATATTTACTTGAATTAAATGCTTATATAATTATATCAAGGGAATACTTGTAAAAGAGTAGAGTAGAGTAGTCTAGTGTAGTGTAGAGTAGAGTAGAGTAGAATGGTAAGAGTAGAGTACTTATTCATGCTTATTTATGTTTATTCATGCTTATTCATGCTTATAGTATACTTGTATATACTAGTAGTGTACTTGTATGTATATACTTGTAGTAGTACTTATATAATAGTAGTGTACCACTCAAATCATAGAGTAATTGTATGCTTATTTATGAATAGTAGCGTACTTGTATAGTTTTTCACAAAAGGCATAGACTAATTATATAAATCTAATTGCATATAATTTTACGATGAGTTCTCCACCCAAGGACCAAGCAACGGGGTCTAACCCCACGGAGCAAGCAAAGGGGTTCCACCCCACGGAGCAAGCAGCGGGGTCCCACCCCATGGAGCAAGCAACGGGGTCCCACCCCACAGAGCAAGCACCGGGGTCCCACCCTATGGAGCAAGCAGCGGGGTCCCACCCCGCAGAGCAAGCAACAGGGTCCCAAGCAACGGGGTCCCGAGAATCTACTCCTGAATACGAATCACCAAGCGCCAACACTGATCCTCGCATAGAGGATGGCCCGTCGTGAATATGAACGTGACCCTGATTACAATCCAGAAGTAGATGAGGTATTTTTCGCATATAGGATGTCATGGTTGTACCTAATTTCATGGATAGCCTGCCACAATGGATTAGCCTTCATAATCTGATGAGTGTATGTTTTGACATGAATAGGAGGTGTTATCTGAGTTTAGAGAAATATTAACTCAAGATGAAATAGCACAAGAAGATGCACCGGAAACGACCGAGGCCACCACCACCTCCAATAGTTCAAGGAAAAGGAAGATGAGTGACCAGAAACGAGGTGATAGAGGAATGAATAGGTGGCCTGATGAGACATATAGAATCTCAGAAGTGAGCCCAAAAGGACAGCCCCTCGCTCATGTGGCCGCCGTAGCTAAGTTTCGAAACGCACTTGGTTTCGTAGTTAGGGACAATCTTGACGTCACAATCCAACATTGGAAAAATGTGTCAGTCGATGTTAGGAACATGCTTTGGGCCAAGATGTTGACAAGATTTATTTTTCCTCGGGGCTCAGAAGCACTGGTAAAGGAGTTTGCACTAAAGCAATGTGCGGTCATATTCCGCAACTGGAGGTCCGAATTGAATACCAAGTGGGCAAAGACTGGCTCAGACCCAACAAAAAAGTACAAGATTTTGGCCGGTCAGTGGGCGGTTTTCCTAGAGCAGAGGCAAGAAGCAGAGTTCTTAGCTAGGAGTGAATCCAATTATGCGCTCGCAAAAAAGAATAAGTACCCCAACCACTTAGGCTCTGGTGGTTACCAACAACAGATTCTAAAATGGAGAGAAGAAGAGGCTACCAAGAAGGCGGCAGGGTTGCCAGTGCTATCCAAGAAACTTGGAGAAAGGACCGCAAACTGGATAATGGCTCGGAAACCAATGCAAACCAAGTTCGGTTTGTACTTTCAAGACACAACTACCGATGAAGCACTTAAGAGCATATTAGCGGTAGTAGCAGAACATGAGAAAGGATTATTTAATCCATGAAGAGACATGGACATCCTAACTGCTGGCTTGGGTAACATGGAGCATCCTGGTCGTGTTCGAGGAATATCTTAAAAAGAAGGATGGAAACAGGGATTCATACCAGAGTGGCAAGGTGAGTACAGGAAGCGTGATCGATACAAGGAAGAGATGGCTTCGTATTTTAAGGAAGAGGCAAAAAAAAGACTTCCAAGAGATGATGTCCCAAATGTTGTCCAATCCTCCTCCTGAGTTGATGCAAAGATTGGCTAGTGCGGTGTCCGTTCAACAACATACGCTAGGATAGGGTCCCGAGATGCAGCTAGTCCCAACATCACAACAGCTTGCGGTGACACACAGTCCAGGAACGATTCCAAGCAGTGTTGCGTCAACGGGAAACAAGACTCACTGTGCAGTTGATGACATTGATATGCCCACACCTTGCTCCCTCGTCATAAGATATGGTATTTCCAATCATCGTACAAGGATATTGGTATTAGACTCCGCAGATTATCCGACTACGAGCTATGCAAAGTTCATGAACAACATGGAACTGTAAGTTGACATATATATGCTTGCATACTTTTATTGATGAGAGAGTTTGAGAATAACATGGTGATTCTATTTGAGATTATAGGGCATATAGGTATTACAAATTAAAAAAAGAAAGTGTGACAATCCAACGCAGCCTTTGAACATATATCAACATAGAAAATTGAATAGAATTTATGTGACCATTTAAACCTAGAAAATTAACAAGGATTTCATGAAATAAAAGTTACCATAACCTTAGAAACATTTCTATTGCATACATGCTGCTGCATAGTGTTCTTGTTTGTCTGGCTTTTCAAATTTCAAACTAGAGTTCAAAAGGTGCTTGGAAATTTGTTTGAAGTTCAAGAAATAAAAGTAAAAGTATTTCGTTTACCCTCTCCCTCTCTTTCTCCTTTCTGGCCCGAGGCCCTCCCTCGACCCTCCTCTAATCCCTCTCTGGCCCAGCTCTCCCCCCCCCCCTTGCGCAGAGGCCCAGCATCCCATCCCGCACCAGCGGACGCGCCCAGCGCCGTATCTCCCTAGCAAGCGGACCCTGCGTGTCAGCCCCTCAGCCCCACCTTTCCTTTCTTCCACCTCCCTCCCTTCCTTTCTCGCGCAGCGGCGCTTGCCTTCTGCCGAGTGTGATTGAGGCACGGGAATGCTTCCCTTCCATCGCCGTCGTGCCCTCGGGCTATTTAAGCCGAGCCCCCGCACCCTACCGACTCCACCTTGCCCTCTCGGAACACCATAGAGCCTCCACAACCTCACCACAACCCTAGAGCAGAGCCGCCGCCCCCGTCCCTTTGACGCCGAGCCCCTCCGCTCTGTTCATCCGCTTCATGAGTCCCGCATCATGGTAAGGGAACCCCAGGTGCTCCATTACGCTTTCCCACCCCTCTTTCGCCCTGCTCGCGTTTCGCCGGGCACCGCCGATTGAGCAGTGCCGCCACGTCGAGCGCGCCGCCGTTTCTGTCCTCCAATCGGTTCAACCGATAGCACCAACGTGCTCGCCGTCTCTCCCTCTCTCCCCCGGTCTTTTTCTCTTCGAGAATTGTGGACCGCAGCGGCGGATTGAATCGCGTCGCCCGTCTCCGGCCATGGCGCCGCCGTCTGCTCTGTTTCCGGCGGCCGCACCACCGCTCTCTCCCCCGATCTAATCCCATCCGTCCATCTTGGATCGGATGGCTCTGAAACCTCCATACCGGTTCGGCCGACACCTTTGAAAAAGAAACCCTTACGTTTTTAAGTGTTGACCCGCAGTCCTCTGTCCGTTTTAAAATAAAAAGAACATTTAAAGTAATTACAGATTTGCCACTGATTACAGATTTGCCACTGATTTTCTTTTAACCTTTAAATGCTCATTTTAACTCTGTTTTGATTCATTCAAATTGCGTTAGGATCGTATCAACGTAATCTGTGTGTTAGTTAGTTCATAGGTCATGTTAGACAATTTTTAAAGTTATTTAATTGCTTAGTCTCTTTTAATCTCAAGATTAATTTGTGAATCTTGTCTAGATCATATCTTCTTCGTTATAGCTCCGTTTTTCGTGATCCAAACGTCTATGTGATCGTAGTAAGACGTAGATTAGTTTTATAAACTTTTAATAATGTTTTACTACTCTTGGTGTACTGTTCTAATTAATAGCCTTGTTTGTTTGCATGTTATGCCTCGGTATGATTTTATGTTGATGTGGTGATCGAGTATAGACGGTGAGCAGTACGTGGGTGACCAGGAGGATTTCTTTGTTGAGCAGGAGCAGCAGGAACCGTTTGAGCAAGGCAAGTATTCATGGGATGATCCTTGTTGTCCTAATCACATTAAACATTAATTCATGTTATGCATGTGTTTCCTTGATATCCTATATAGTTTTACCATAGATTTGTACCTTATACCTTGTTAACCAAGATTAATGCATTGGGTAGATTTTGCTAGTGCTTCTGAAAAATAACTATGATCATGCAACATTGACTAATGACTTATGCAACAAACAGTAAAAGATGCTTTTTAGCAACATGGATTAAGGCAATCTAGAGCAAAGTTTTTGAGATGCTCTAGAACCTCCGTAAGCGATCACCCGGGATTTATAGTACAACCATGAGAGCTACATGGCTCTGGCTTTAGTTCAGTATTAGGGTCACTCTCTCGCATGTGGCAGTTCATGAAAGTTGCCATTGCCGAGCGGTTGCGGGGTATGGCCGGAGTGGCTACCGCTACGCGTGTGTACCATCGAGGAGATCTCGTATACCCCTTGCCTGTGGATCTGTAATGTCTGTTGTTTGTCAGCGAGCCCCTCTGAAAAACTTCATAGTGTACTCTACCCACTCAACTCGGTAGTGTTTTGGGAGTTAGAAACCCGGGCATTTGGGCAACACGACTCATGGGTAAAGTATTACAACCTCTGTAGAGTGTCTTAAAACTAATATATTAGCCGTGCTCATGGATACGAGCGGCCTAGAATTCTTATGGAACATAATGACTTTAATCTATCATTTACTCGTTTGCTATTCATTATACATGTTTATTGATCATATGTTATTTGGTCTTTTGAATATATATATTGATGCTACCCATATGCTAAAATTGTGACAACATAAAAGCTGATGCAGTTTAACCAGTGTCATCCTTTTTGAGCCTCATGAACCCCATGTTTACTTGTTGAGTACTAGAAGTACTTACGCTTGTTTATTTTCAATATTTGGATAAAAATCCTAGATGGGTACCAGGTTATCAGAGATATGAGGAGTATCCCGAGGACTACTAGGTTTGGAGTCAACCAGTTGACGTCCCTGTGCGATAGAGCTTCGCGAGAGTTATCTTTTATTTCCGCTGTTATGTAATAGACTTTAATTAGATGCTTATTCGCTATGTAATAAACACTTGTAATGGTACCTTTTTGGTAATTTGTCGGCTTATGTGTGTGACTGATCTCTAGGCACACATAAGGTTTATGCATCCTGTTTTGTCTTTAAAACTAGGTGTGACAGATTGGTATCAGATCTGTTTTGACTGTAGGACGCAAGCCTAGATAGAATTGGTTCTTAGGAATGCTCTTTCATGCTTTTATACCTTGTTATTATTTGCTAAAACTATTACTCATCTCAAAATTATGTTATCTTGATTCTAACTTAATTCTTATCTTTGCTTTTCTATAGATGGCCCGCAACAACAAGACCGCTCGCAAGTCCACTCGTCCCCCACCGAGGTATGCGCCAATGGAGCCCCGCGAGGATGAAGTAGAAGTCGAGGAAGTGAGCTCAAGAATCAGCAGCTCCAAGACTCCTTCTAGTGGTTCTGAAGCTGGGGAAGAACGCTTGGGGTGGACCAAGCTCTTCTACTACAAGAAGGGAGATGATGAGGATTACTACCATGGCCTGCTGAGGTGGACATTGGAGAACCACTACTCGGACTGGAAGTCTGCTGTGAAGTACATATGCAATGAGTCCAGGCACTCCCAGGACCCTTCCTACTGGAAGTGTGCCATCTACATCTGCATCTGGAACGACATCACCAAGTCTTGGCAAGTGGAGGCTGTCTACGAGCCCAAGACCAGTCGTGCCACCATGAGGGAGAGCATGGAGGATGTAGCTCGCAAGGCCTTCTTTGATCTTCGTGCTCATCATAGTGACCAAATGAAGGAGGAAAAGTACTAGCACCTTCCCCTTGAGACCTGTAATGGATGGACCATGTTCGCAGCGAGTGATGGGTATGACGATGTCACCAAGGTGATGATCGACTTTTCCCATGAGACGGTGCATCAGGTGGAGGAGCTGACTGATGAGGTAGGCAGCCTGCGCAAGCTGCTCAAGAGGGCACGTGCAGAGAATGATGAGCTCAGGGGACGCCTGAAGATGCCCAAGTTCCACTAGAAGTTTCCCCTTGTTTTTTGCCCATAGATCGGGTGCCACCTTGATGTAATAAAACGCTAGCAGCGAGTTTTGAGTCGAGTCGAGTCTTGTCGTGTCGTGTGAACTTGGTTTGCTTTAATGGTTTGTCTTTATGCTCATGAGTGATTTAGAGTTTTGTTATGAGTTCTGGAACATTGTGGGCATGTCCACAAGTTCCTTAGTTAAAAACAAATAAGTTTGATTTAAATAAAATTGCTAGCGGGTTGGTTATCCTGTTTTTCTAGCTTGCTGTTTTCTGTAGCAGTCAGTACTCTTTCGGCTATATCTCAAAGTTGGTTCGTGAAATGATCATGAAATTTTTATAGCAACAACTAGACTTCAGTACCTTTCCAATGAATCTTGAATGACGATCATAGCTGTTCTATTTTGTGAGATATGACAGTTACAAGTTGGAGTTTCTCCGCAGTCTGAAACTCAAGAACAATTTTGCTAACTTTCTGTTTTCACCTATGATATCCACCGAATCTGAAAATGTGGGAAACACGAAAGTTGTAGAAAATTTCATAAGATTTCCATCCATGCAAATTTCTCCTTTGTTAGACACCTGAGGCTTGAGATATGACTGTTTTACAGTACTGCTATCATTCAGTTTTCCAGAAAGTTATGCTCAATCACTACTTTTTGATGATCAATAAATCTAAAGGTCATTATATGTGTTTTGGAAAATAGATGGCCGCAAGAGGAGGCAGAGGTAGAGGCCGTGGCAGGGGTGCACCACCACCACCACCGCCACCACCACCAGCACCCCCGGCCATGACTATTGAGCAGTTCATGGGAGTGCAGGCATAGTTGATGCAGACGATGATGCAACACCTTCAGAATCAACCTGCACCACCACCACCACCACCACCTGTCCAGCAGCGGGACAAGCGTGGAGAGTTTATGAAAGGTCGCCCTCCGGTGTTCACCCATGCTTCTGAACCACTAGAGGCGGACTACTGGTTGAGAGCTGTGGAGAAGCAGCTAAATATCGCTCAATGCAATGAGCGTGAGAAGGTGCTCTACGCATCTGGCGAACTGCAGGGTGCTGCTCAAGATTTGTGGGACTCGTACATGTATGGACGTCCCAACAACGCACCAGAGGTATCTTGGCAAGAGTTCATAGAGAGTTTCAGGTCTTATCATATTCCTGAAGGCATAGTGGAGCTCAAGCAGGAGGAGTTCAGGGCCCTGAGGCAAGGGTCCATGACTGTGGTGGAATATCGTGACAAATATTCTCAGTTGTCCCGATATGCTCCTCAGGAGGTTGCTAACGACGCTGACAAGCAGCGCCGCTTTCTGAAGGGTCTTTATGATGGCTTGCAGTTGCAACTGATGTCCAATATCTACCCCAACTACCAAGCCCTGGTGAACCGCGCTATTGTTATTGACAACAAGCGCAAGGAGATGGAAGCCAAGAAGAGGAGGCTTCAGGTACCGTCTTCTGGAAGCAACACCCGCCAGCGACCCAATCCACAACAGGGCTTCTAGCAGAGGTACCAGGGTCCGAACAACCAGTGGAACCGTGGTCAGACACCGCAGCGCAGTCAGTTCCCTCCGCGCCCACAGAACCAACAGCAGACTGCGCCACAGGCGCCAAGACAGGGGAACCCCAATGCTATCCCAGTGAAGAACAGTGCTCCCAACACTCCCAATAGGTGTTTCCGTTGCAACAAGGAGGGGCACATGTCCTAAAACTGTCAAGAAAGGCAGAACCCACAGGTGCCCCAGAATCAGAACAACCAACAGAGGGGAAGGCAACCAACTTCGGCCAACACTGGAAGGGTGAACCACGTGTCGGCAGATATTGTGCAGTAGGCGCCCGACGTTATGATGGGTACGTTCAGTATCAACTCTATCCCCTCTACTATACTTTTTGACTCTGGAGCTTCGCACTCTTTCATTTGTTAAGCTTTTACTAGAGTGCATGATATTTTGTTGCGTTCCATGAAAACCCCATATTAGTAAACTCACCGGGAGGGACCATGTCTGCAAACTACTATAGTCCTTCAGCTAGTGTGCTTCTAAGGGGGGTAGCCTTTGAGGTTGAGCCTATTGTTCTGAGAACAGCGGGTATTGATCTTATTCTGGGGATGGATTGGATGAAACGATACAAGGCAGTGATTCAGTGCCAAGAGAAGGTTGGTGTCTTGACCTCACCTAAGGGGGATATAATCATTGTGGAAGTTGTTTTGCAAGCTCCTCAGACAGCTACTGTGAATAACTTGGATGCTGATAATCGTGAACCTGAATCAGTTGTTGATGAGTTCCCAGATGATTTCCCCGATGACTTGCCAGGTATGCCACCCGACCATGAGAACTTTTGCTTGGTACTGCACCTATTGCTAAGCGTCCATATAGGATGGGGTTAATGAGTTAGAGGAACTTAAGAAACAGTTGCAGGAGTTAGAAGAGAAGGGTTTCATACGTCCTAGTTCTTCACCTTGGGGAGCTCCGGTGATCTTTGTCGACAAGAAGGATGGTACACAACGGATGTGTGTGGATTACCGTTCGCTCAATGAGGTAACTATCAAGAATAAGTACCCTCTACCAAGGATTGACGATCTATTTGACCAGTTAAAGGGAGCTTGTGTGTTCTCTAAGATCGATCTTCGATCGGGATATCACTAGTTGAAGATATGTGCCTCTGACATACCCAAGACTGCATTTACTACAAGGTATGGGCTTTATGAGTACACTGTGATGTCATTTGGGCTGACCAATGCACCTGCCTACTTAACGTACTTGATGAATAAGGTGTTCATGGAGTTTCTTGACAAGTTCGTGGTGGTATTCATTGATGACATTCTAGTCTACTCCAAGAATGAGGAAGAACATGCAGAACATCTCAGGTTGGTCTTGCAGTAGCCCAGAGAGCACCAATTGTATGCTAAGAGAAGCAAATGTGAGTTTTGGTCGAAGGAAGTGTCTTTCCTAGGTCATGTTATATCTAATGGTGGAATAGCAGTGGATCCAAGTAAGGTGGCAACTGTGTTGAATTGGAACCCACCTACCAGTGTGACGGAGATTCGTAGTTTCCTTGGATTGGCTGGTTACTATAGGAGGTTCATTGAAGGTTTCTCCAAGCTTGCTAAACCCATGACTGCATTGTTGGAGAAGAATGCTAAGTTTGTATGGTCTGAGAAGTGTCAAGCTAACTTTGAGGAATTGAAGAAGCGGTTGACCACAGCGCTAGTGTTGATTTTGCCAGATCTGAACAATAGTTTCTCCATATATTGTGATGCATCTCGCCTAGGTCTTGGTTGTGTTCTTATGCAAGAAGGTAGAGTTTTTGCCTATGCATCAAGGTAGTTAAGGAAGCATGAGTTGAATTATCCTACACATGACTTGGAGTTGGCAGCTGTGGTACATGCACTGAAGATCTGGAGACACTACTTGGTCGGTCACAAGAGTGATATTTACATAGATCACAAGAGTTTGAAGTACATTTTCACCCAGTCAGATCTGAACTTGAGGCAACGCCGTTGGTTGGAATTGATCAAGGACTATGACTTAGAGGTACATTATCACCTTGGAAAGGCAAACGTTGTAGCAGATGCCCTCAGTAGAAAAAGTTATGCCAATGAAGTACACCTGGAGATTCAGTCCAAAGAGTTGTGTGCCCAGTTAGCACATCTCAACTTGGGTTTTGTGACTAATGCTACGGAGTTAGTTTTGGAACCTACCCTTGAACAGGAGATACGCAAGGGTCAGTTGGATGCTGAGAAACTGAAAGAGATTGCTGAGAACATTGTGATTGGTAAGGCACCAGAATTCAGTTTGGATGACAATGGCACCCTTTGGTTTGGTAAGAGGTTATGTGTACCTGGAGTGAAAGAGATTCGTGAGACGATTCTGCGAGAGGCTCATGATTCAGCTTACTCTATACACCCTAGAAGTACAAAGATGTATCTGGACTTGAAGGAGAAGTATTGGCGGTATGGTTTAAAGAGAGATGTAGCCGAGTACGTGGCAGTGTGTGATACATGTCAAAGAGTTAAGGTAGAACACCAGCAACCGGCAGGATTGTTGCAACCAATGAGGGTTCCTCAGTGGAAATGGGAAGAAGTTGGTATGGATTTTATTATGAGTTTACCTTGAACTCCAGGAGGATATGATTCCTACCAGTAAAGACAACTTATCATGGACCAAAATTGGCTGAGTTGTACATGGAAAGGATTGTGTGTCTACATGGAGTACCTAAGAAGATTGTCTTTGATAGGGTACCCAGTTCACATCTCACTTCTGGCACCAGATACATTCCACTCTAGGGACAAAGTTGAATTTCAGTACAACCTATCACCCGAAGACAGATGGTCAGACAGAAAGAACCAACCAGATACTAGAAGATATGCTGAGAGCGTGTGCACTGCAAAACGGGACTAGTTGGGATAAGAGTTTGTCGTATGCTGAGTTCTCTTATAACAACAGTTACCAGAATAGTCTCAAGATGGCACCATTTGAGGCTTTATATGGAAGAAAGTGCAGGACTCCTTTGTTCTAGAATCAGACGGGAGAAAGTCAAGTGTTTGGACGAGATGTGCTGAAGAGTGTAGAGGAACAGGTGCGAACGATAAGAGAAAACCTGAAAGTTGCACAGTCTCGACAAAAGATTATGTAGACACTCGCAGAAGAGACTTGGCTTTCAAAGTAGGTGACTATGTCTATCTAAAGGTGTCACCTATGAGAAGCGTAAAGAGGTTCAATATGAAGGGTAAGCTAGCACCCAAGTATGTTGGTCCCTTCAAGATAGTGGAGGGACGGGGAGAAGTAGCTTATCAAATTGAGTTGCCTGAGAGTCTAGCAGGTGTACATGATGTATTTCACGTATCTCAGTTGAAGAAGTGTTTGCGTGTGCGCAGAAGAGCAGATACATTTGGATGAGTTGACAGTTAAGGAGGATCTCACCTATGAGGAGTATCCGATAAAGGTTTTGGAAACAGCAGAAAGAGTCACAAGGAGCTGAGTCATTTGTATCTGCAAAGTTCAATGGAATCGGTATTCAATGGATGAGGCAACTTGGGAAAGAGAAGAGGATCTTAAAAAGACATACCCGCAGTTGTTTGAGTAAGCACCAGCTGAATCTCGGGTCGAGATTCCTTTAAGGGAGGTAGAATTGTAACACCCGAAAACTTGCATTCTTTGGAAAATAGATTAAAATTGAATAATGCATTTATGTGACCATTTAAACCTAGAAAATTAACAAAAAATTCATGAAATAAAAGTTACCATAAGCTTAGAAACATTTCTGTTGCATACATGCTGCTGCATAGTGTTCTTGTTTGTCCGGCTTTTCAAATTTCAAACTAGAGTTCAAAAGGTCCTTTGAAATTTGTTTGAAGTTCAAGAAATAAAAGAAAAAGAATTTCTTTTACCCTCTCCCTCTCTTTCTCCTTTCTGGCCCGAGGCCCCCTTCTCCCTCGGCCCTCCTCTACTCCCTCTCTGGCCCAGCTCTCCGCCCCCCCCCCCTCGCGCAGAGGCCTAGCAGGCCGGCCCAGCATCCCATCCCACACTAGCGGACGCTCCCAGCGTCGTATCTCTCTGGCAAGCGGACCCCGCGTGTCAGCCCCTCACACCCACCTTTCCTTTCTTCCACCTCACTCCCTTCCTTTCTCGCGCAGCGGCGCTTGCCTTCTGCCGAGCGTGATTGAGGCACGGGAATGCTTCCCTTCCATCGCCGTTGCGCCCTCGGGCTATTTAAGCCGAGCCCCCACACCCTACCGCCTCCACCTTGCCCTCTCGGAGCACCGCATAGCCTCCACAACCTCGCAACAACCCTAGAGCAGAGCCGCCGCCCCCGTCCCTTTAACGCCGAGACCCTCCACTCCGTTCATCCGCTTCACGAGTCCCTCATCGTGGTAAGGGAGCCCCAGGTGCTCCATTACACTTTCCCGCCCCTCTTTCGCCCTGCTCGCGTTTCGCCGGGCACCGCCGGTTGAGCAGTGCCGCCACGTCGAGCGCGTCGCCGTTTCCGTGCTCCAATCGGTTCAACCAATAGCACCAACGTGCTCGCCATATCTCCATCTCTCCCCTGGTCTTTTTCTCTTTGAGAATCGTGGACCGCAGCGGAGGATTGAATCGCGCCACCCATCTCCGGCCATGGCGCCGCCGTCTGCTCTGTTTCCGGCAGCCGCACCACCGCTCTCTCCCCCGATCTAGTCCCATCCGTCCATCTTGGATCGGATGGCTCTGAAACCTCCATACCGGTTCGGCCGACACCTTTGCAAAAGAAACCCTCATGATTTTAAGTGTTGACCCGCAGTCCTCTGTCCGATTTAAAATAAAAAGAATTCGTTTTATTTTGAAAAAGAGTTCAAACTAATTACAGATTTGCCACTGATTTTCTTTTAACCTTAAAATGCTCATTTTAACTCTGTTTTGATTCATTCAAATTGCGTTAGGATCGTATCAACGTAATCTGCATGTTAGTTAGTTCATAAGGTCATGTTAGACAACTTTTAAAGTTATTTAAATGCTTAGTCTCTTTTAATCCCAAGATTAATATGTGAATCTTGTCTGGATCATATCTTCTTCGTTATAGCTCTGTTTTTCGTGATCCAAACGTCTATGTGATCGTAGTAAGACGTAGATTAGTTTTAAAAACTTTTAATATTGTTTTACTACTGTTGGTGTACTGTTCTAATTTATAGCCTTGTTTGTTTGCATGTTATGCCTCGTTATGATTGTATGTTGATGTGGTGATCGAGTATAGACGGTGAGCAGTACGTGGGTGACCAGGAGGATTTCTTTGTTGAGCAGGAGCAGCAGGAACCGTTTGAGCAAGGCAAGTATTCATGGGATCATCCTTGTTGTCCTAATCACATTAAACTTAATTCATGTTATGCATGTGTTTCCTTGATATCCTATATAGTTTTACCATAGATTTGTACCTTATACCTTGTTAACCAGGATTTATGCATTGGGTAGATTGAGCTAGTGCTTCTGAAAAATAACTATAATCATGTAACATTGACTAATGACTTATGCAACAAACAGTAAAAGATGCTTTTTAGCAACATGGATTAAGACAATCTAGAGCACAATTTTTGAGATGCTCTAGAACCTCCGTAAGCGATCACCCGGGATTTACAGTACAACCATGAGAGCTACATGGCTCTGGCTTTAGTTCAGTATTAGGGTCACTCTCTCGCATCTGGTAGTTCACGAAAGTTGTCATTGCCGAGCGGTTGCGCGGTATGGCCGAAGTGGCTACCGCTGTGCGTGTGTAGCATCGAGGAGACCTCGTATACGCCTTGCCCGTGGATCCGTAATGTTTGTTGTTTGTCAGCGAGCCCCTCTGAAAAACTTCATAGTGTACAATGCCCACTCACCTCAGTAGTGTTTTGGGAGTTATAAACCTGGACATTTGGGCAACACGACTCATGGGTAAAGTTGTACAACCTCTGTAGAGTGTCTTAAAACTAATATATTAGTCGTGCTCACGGATACGAGCGGCCTGGAATTCTTATGGAACATAATGAATTTAATCTATCATTTACTCGTTTGCTATTCATTATACATGTTTATTGATCATATGTTATTTGGGCTTTTGAATATATATATATTGATGCTACGCATATGTTAAAATTGTGACAACATAAAAGCTGATGCAGTTTAACCAGTGTCATCCTTTTTGAGCCTCATGAACCCCATATTTACTTGTTGAGTACTAGAAGTACTTACGCTTGTTTATTTTCAATATTTGGATAAAAATCCCGGATGGGTACTAGGTTATCAGGGATATGATGAGTATCCCGAGGACTACTAGGTTTGGAGTCAACCAGTTGACGTCCCTGTGCGACGGAGCTTCGCGAGAGTTATCTTTTATTTCTGCTGTTATGTAATAGACTTTAATTAGATGCTTATTCGCTATGTAATAAACACTTGTAATGGTATCTTTTTGGTAATTTGTCGGCTTATGTGTGTGACTGATCTCTGGGCACACATAAGGTTTATGTATCCCGTTTTGTCTTTAAAACTGGGTGTGACAAACACTAGTGAGAACTTTGTTGTAAATACATTTACTTTATGTTTGTGAGCATGAAATTTGATGTTGTAAATAAGTGTGATTTTATATTTATAAGCATGAAACCACTTGTATGAAATAGTTAAATACTATATGAGTATAATTGAACATCATCGAATAGGTTTAGGGTAAAATATAGGATCTGATTTAAATTTAAAAATTGAAAAATTTGGTAGGGTGGGAACTATTTTCACAGGCGACTGACTTAAACAAACCGCCTGTGGAAATCTGTTTCCACAGGCGACTCACTTAAATAAACCGCCTGTGGAAATCGATTTTCACAGGCGGTTGAAAAAAGATTTTCACAGGCGGTTTTACATAAACCGCCCATTTCTACTGGCCTTTCACGCAGGCGGTTACGAAAAACGCCTGTAGAAATACGTTTACAACCGTTGCTATAATATTGCTCTGTACTAGTGTAATTTACGATCTCTCAAATGTCAGTTGTAATTATGGGATCACTACAAGATTTGGAAATTTTCCTAACATGAAACTCTCTTATATATCATTACTACAAAAATCATTTGTATAGCAACGCCATATTTTTAAGGGCAGCTCTATATTGAGGCGCCCCTACAAATGGTTACGAACCAACCGGCATCCCTGCAAATCCATTTGTAGAGGCTGCTCGTATCCCTACAAATGGCTCTATTTGTATGGGCGGCTCAATATCCAGCCATTACTATAAATCCAATTTATAGGAGTGGTTTTATATTGAGCCACCTCTAAAAATAGATGCCAAATATTAAAAATTAAGTACTAAAATTTTAAACTTTTTAAATGACCTCCGATGGAGAAATGATTAAAATAAAATTTGTAGATCTCAAAAAGTTAGAAAACCTTGTTTTTTTAACTTTTTCATTTGAATTTTTTATCGCATTAAATTACGATTTGAAATTTAATTTTAAAATTGTAGAAGAACTCTGATTTCTCTTTTTAATTTCTGGCTAAAAGTTGTAACTAGTATTTCTTCCTCGTACTAACTTTAAATTACTTGATTTCTTACAAAAAGTTTCTAAAATCACGCTCTCTCAATTTATTGTGTTCTTACATGTATTATTTAGGTCATCTTTTTTTGTGATCATTTTAAATTTTGAATTTCAAAAAATAACAACTTGAAACAACATTTTGTGACATTTTTGTCATATTTTCTATAAACCAGTCAAAGTTGACACAATTTGACTGACACGATTCTTATAGCTTCTTTTATTATGGGACAGAGGGAGTAATCATCAAAAAAAATTGAAACCATCAGTGAATTTCAAGTTTCAAATACTGTGTTTGAGTTGTTATTTCACGTTTCAGTCTACTCCCTCCATTTCAAATATGAATCAAGACGGTTGGTGGACCGGCTGCCCTGCCACGAATAATGCCACAAATAATCAACGCAGGCAGTCGGCTCTACCGTCTTGGAGGCCCACAAATCCAAATGCCTTCTAAAATTATTTGTGTAGTAGTGGATTACGGTTCAAAATAAGCACATTTTGAGTAGAATCAAGTAACTCATTTTTTCGAATAGAATTAAGTATCTCAGTTGGCAAGTAAAGTCCTAATTTCTAGGTGTGTATAAACTTGGTCTGATTCTCTTCTGATTCGTCCCGTGATGTTTATGAAGGGCATGTAGTTGGATGAATTTATTTTTTTCCTTTGAGAATATGCCAATGGCTACTGCCTTCTATTCAGGCTTCTTAGAGTTGAGACCTTGAGGGTGATGCCCTATATTAGTTTTTTCAATTGGGTTACCTAATCACCAAATTACATAGAAAAACATATAAAAAAAATTAATTGGTATAAAGTGTGGCTGCTATCTTCACCTACTCTCCCCTCTTCTCCAATTGTTTCCACCGACCAAATACGCCAGCCATGGGTGGCAGGCCTTATAATATATTTGATTTATTTAACATTCAATAAAGCTCAATTAATAAATTCAATTAAAATAGATATTTTTATGACTATGCTATGAGATTCATACAATAAATATAGGTGCTATTGCAATGGACGAGTATTTTGCTAGTAAATATTAAGTATAAGCACATGAATCATGTCTGTCTGCTAAAGTGTCTATCAAAACTGTAATAAATATATTATTTCTGTGAATTATATATAAAAGCTCCTATCCAGGGCATATCAAGGGCCTGGTGGCTAGGCCTAGCGAGGCCAAGAGGAGGTCAACAGATGAGTCTAATAAGAAAGGTTATATAAGACCCGAACAGAAAAAGCTTTTTTCCGACGGTACTTCATCAAGTGTGTCTCTTTTATCTCCATCTACCTACAGCACCAAATTTAAATGTACACCATCAATAGACTCTGTTTATTTCCATCTATCTATCACTAGTACAGAAAACATTTTTAGAGGCAGTGGTAGAGGCATTAGTACAGGCGATGGGCTTGCCGCCTGTACTGGGGTCAGTACTAATCGGCCCACAGTACAGGCGGCGGGCTCTGAGCCGCCTGTGAAAACCCTTTTTTCACAGGCGGCTCTGTGTGCCGCCTGTGTAATTATTTTTTTTTATTTCAAATTTTAATATTTGCCTCCACACTGTACTATATTTGTCACACACACACACACACATATATATATATATATATATATATATATATATATATATATATATATATATACAAGATATGCAAACATGAACCATAAAATTGCATCATACATACAACACATAAATATTACAGATGTGTCCACACGAAATCAAACATGAAGCATAAAATTACATATAATACACGTCATTTCAAGTTATGAGTTCAACCATTTGGTGTTTACATGTCATTTCGTTTCAAGTTTAGACTTGCTAGGTCTGTCAGCGCTCTAAATCCTTCACTTGCTAAATCACCGGCTTCATCAAAATATGCTCCGGTACTTGGAATTATTTCTCTCATAATAAAACCGCACAAGTCTGCTACTATATTTTCCATAGTTTTTGGAGTGAATGACACGTCCTTTCCTTTGCTGCTTCTCGGCTGGAAACAAAGTTTAAAAGCATCATTGACACATGTCCAATATTAATATTTCCAACTTTAATGAGAAAACTTCATACATAGATATTTTTTACCATATTTTTGTCCCTGACGTATCGTCCCCGCTGCCTTATGAACTCACACACATAGTATCCACAATAGACCGATCCAGGTGGTTGCTTGTGGCACTATGTAATTAATGAGCAGAAGATTAAACTTAAATTGTCATGCCTTGTGTATTATTTATATGATGATATGTGTTCGGACAACTTACCGGATAATGGTGTTGTATCGTCAATGGCACACTAGGATCTGAGCGGCGGCGTCGACCGGTCCTTTTTGCTTCTTATAAAACCGCCATGCCCTGTAGATATCGAATATAAAACACTATAGTTATTTAGAAACTCTAATTCATATAAGTACGGATGTGGTTGCATGTTGGCTCACCTTTCTAAATGAATCAGGAATGTTTGATACGACTGAGGAGGACAGTGTAAGGAGTCTAGGACAAGCACCTTCCCTTCGAATGGATAAATATAAAAAACAATCCAATGGTCACTGCATGAATAAACGAGTGAGCGACACATGTACTTAGGGTTAACACGATAATTTGAAGTACATATACGAGGTGACGCTTACCCAAAGTTGTAGGGTGCCAATATAAAATCCCTGTACTTATATCTCAGCATTGCTCTACCGAGATAGAGGGCATATGTGTCCTCGTATTTTCGTTGCAATTCCTTTACAGCTTCTGCAACTTGTTCTGGTGTTTTGTCCTTCTCTATCCTTCCTCTATCTTCATTTGTAAGTACAAATTTGTGCATATTTTCTTGTAACCTGATTGGACTCAGGTAACCGACCATCGTGCCTGTAGTTAACGATCTCTGCTCGTGGTCTTGCAAACTGGTTACAACATCCACATATTAGAGTTTATCACATTCCAAATTTAATAATAACAATGTGTGTGCATGAGTGATACTTACAGGCACCAGATTGTAATGAGTTGGACGTCAAATTTCCTATAGTTCAACAGCAGGTGCATGTCCTCGAAGATAACAAATGCCTCGCTTTTATCCTTGCCAGTAGCAAACACGTCTGCTGGTATGTCAACACTAACTGTATGCAGGCCAACATTCACTGCTCTCATGTACCAGTCATGAAACCTTTTTATCGTCCATGGACCATTTTCAAGCACCGTCCATTGCAGCATAGGCCTTCTAGGCACGTAGTTACTGGGGACATTGACATAATCATCAACCGTTGGCTTTCTTATATCCTTAAGGGTCAATGGTGTATTTGACGGCGGTTCGACATGAACATCGCCACTTGGAGCTTCCTTTGTTGGTGGCACGGCTTCAGTTGCTTGGCCGGCGGCTTCCTTATTCTGTGGCGGTTCGAGCTCAACGACTCGTGCCGTCCACTGCTTTCCAATCCCTTTCAGAAATAGAACTGTGCCTGCTGCTTTCCCCTTTTTTGGCTCATAGGGAGAAACCAATTTTGGAATTGGAAATTTCTTTGCCTTCTTGGAGGCCGGTGCTTGTGGGGGAGTTTGCTGCTCAGGCATGTTCGTGGTCAGCCCCTCGAGCTCATCCAGCGAGAATGACATATCATGTATTGGGGATGACGACGGTGGCTCATAAATATACGGGGATGCTGGGGCATGCATTGGCGATGCTGACTGTTGACTTGTTTCGGCCTCTTGGGATGCTTGATGGACTTGTGGAGAGAGTGCCGTTGGTGGATCAATCAACCTTACGTACCGTCTCGGCCATTGTATGAAGTTCTTGATTGCTTGTCCAAGCTTCTCTATACCCTCAGAGGTCGGGATGTCGATGAAGTCGTCTTCATATGCACTCTCGACCGTCAACACTTCCACCCTGCAGTATGCATCTTGCATCTCGACACCATGGAACATGCGTCCAGGGATGGCATTGCCTGTGGCCACTTGCTTTGTATGTTGATTCCTAAGGCCATATCCAATTAACAATGAGCAAGGCCAAGGTTTATCAATATCGTCAACTGGATAATGGTCCTTATTTGATGTTGACGCTATACTGCTTTGAAAGGGCATAGATTGTGTGGCCATCTCCTGGCTACCCAAGGGTTGAGCTGGGCCTGGGACATGCTGCATATATGAAGGAGCTTGTGATGTCATTTGTTGAGCAGACACTGCTCCCGCCAACCGCTTCATCACTTCAGGATCAGGGTTTCTAACGAAGTCTTTCATCAAATCCCTAAATTTTTTTGCAGCCTGCTGCTCAAAATAATCCTTCAATTGCTCCTTATGTCGTTCTCTTTTCTTATACATGCCTTTCCACTCTTCACCAAACCCTTCTTTCCAGGTGGTTCTGGATGAGACGCCTCGTACACGACCTGGATGCTCGGGGTTACCTAGAGCATGGGAAAGGCTGTCCCTCTCCCTCTGTGACTTGAAGGCACCTGTCTTTTCCAGGTTTGTTGCTTCCAAAACCTTCTCGGCAACTGGTTGGATCTCATCGGGACAGAAGATCTCATCGCTCTCAGTGTTTGCCTTCCGAGCGCGAAGCCAATTCGCACTTCGTTCTGGCACTATATCTGTCAATGCCAACTTGCCCTCTCTCCTCTTCGCTTCGTCTTCTGCCCTCCATTTAGGAATCTTGGTCTTGTATCCGCCAGTGCCGAGGTGGTGGTGGTACTTGTTCTTCTTCGCAAGTGCCGAGGCGGCTTGGCTCTTAGCCTTGGAGTCGTCGGAGTTTTTTATGACACTGAAACGTGCCCACTGTTCTGCTGTGATAGGTACCGCTTCGTTGGGTCCCGCCCCTTCTGCAGCCACTTTTTATTCATATCGTGCCCATAGCCCCGGAATGATATTGCTAACTGCTTCATGACATGACCCTTGGCCAAAGCTTCTGTTCCCTCCGGTAAAATAAACTTAGTGCACAATCGAGTCCAACAATTCGTCCTCTTTACTTCAGGCACCATACTCCAATCACTCCAGGTGATATCAAATTCTTCTTATACTAACCATCCAATGGCGGCCCTAAATTTGGGTAGCGCCTCTAGAGGTGCTAAGGGCTCTCCGCTCGGGCTTATCTCCGTAATCCTATAAACTTCTTCTGGAAATTTATTCCTTCCTCTATCTCCTCGTGCTCGATCACTCTTTTTCTGTGTACTTCTTCACTCGGAGGAGGTCCCGGTCGTTTGAGGCGCCGTGTCCTTATGAACATCTTGTGACTCTACCTCCATTTCGGCAACAACTTGAGAGAACACCTCCTGTCAATTCAATTGTTAGGTACATAAATACACATGCATTATTCTCTCGTATAGACAATCTACGAGCATACATACCTCATCATCATTTGGCTCATCTCCAAGCTCGTAATTAGGGTCGCCACCTCTGTGTCGGCCACTGTGCATACACGGAGTAACTGTTCTTGTCTGGAGGTGGAAGAAGGGAATTTATTGCAGAATTAACACAGACGGTTGGTAAGGAGGACCGCCTGTGTAAATACCCCTATATTTACACAGGCGGTTGATAATGTCAGCCGTCTGTGTAAATGTTATTTACACAGGCGGTTGTCATTGTAAACCGCCTGTGTAAATACAGGTATTTACACAGGCGGTTCTCTTGCTGGGCCCACCCTATTTTTTGTACTGGCGTCATGAAGTTGTGAACCGCCTGTGAAAAAAATACAACGTGGCAGCAAAAATGATTTTTGTAGTAGTGTATAAATATAGAAGAGACGATTTAGGAGAAGAAGCTATGAGTTGTTCAACTATGACGATAGTACGTGGTAGTCAAATTGGAAACAAAGCAGGCTTGCTCTATGTAGTCGATAGGCTTGGGATGTGTCAGGAGATCTCAGGACACTGGTTCTAGTACAACATCATAGCAGAAAATTCAAGTTGCCACATCTAGTATCTTAAGCCTAGTCG
>CM039129.1:33231204-33267487 GCA_022036555.1 Microstegium vimineum | reverse complement strand
TAGGTGGCCTCAAAAGTCAAAACTAAAAAAAAAATCAAAAAATCAAAACCCTGCAGGGGCATCGTAGCGCAGTCATTTCCCGTACGTAACTGACAAAAAGCCTGTTCCGAGTACTAGAATCCAGCCACAGCACACCCACAGTTTTCCTTTTCCAGCAGATCCTGTACTACTGGACGGCGTAACTCCTCGCCCCGCTGGCTGCTGCGTTCGTCAGAATCCAGCCACAGCACACCCTCAGTTTTCCCAATTTCTCCTACGCTCGCATTCCATTTCCTGCCATCCCAGACCTAGCTCTCGTCAGAACAGCGGCGGCTGCCTTCGTTTCCCCAGAAAACCCTAGCCCCCCGCGTTTCCCGTGCTGGACGGCGGACCTCCTCGCCCACCTGCGCTGCGCTGCCCGCCCACGGCCCACCCACCATTTTGCTTTCCCCCCCTGACCTCGATCCCAGTCCCAGCTCTCGTCGGAAGCCTATAGCCCCGACGGTCCAAAACCCTAGAGGCGGCGCGGTACACGCTGCTTGGGTTCCGATGACGGGGAAAAGAAAGCCCGGCGCTAGTAGCAGCGAGGAGGAGGTGCTGCAGCTGGAGGATGCGGTGGAGCTGCTGGTGGAGGAGCTCGTGGTGCCTGTGCTGCCGGTCGGCCAGCAGGTCGACCGGGAGGAGGCCATGTCGCCTGAGACTCAGGAGATCGTGGCCCGTCAGGTAAGGACCCACATATTCCTCCTCTTCGTGGGTTTCTTTCCTCCCCGTGCAGTCCTCGATCGACCGGCAGCCGATCTACTCGAGCGTGCGCGTGGTGTCGAGCATGTGTACTCCATGTAGATAGGTGTCAGAGTGTCTGCGGCGAAATTTCAGAAATATCGGGTAAAATTTAAATAAATTTAAATTGCGTTTTTTAAAAATTTAGCATCATTTTACTAGAAAAACTCTATAATCCATTGTCTAACAAAATAACACAATATACCATGAATTGAGATGATAGGGAGGGTAATTTTAGTGTAGTTTGGTGTTATTTACCGGTATAAATTTTTTTCGGACCTCAATGAAAAGAGCGATATTTCGGAAATTTTGGCGATATTTCGCCGAAATTGTAAACCCTGGCTGGGACAAGGAACAACATTTTTTTTATCGGGTCAAATAACAATTTCTATGGTTATAAATTCATTTGTTTTCCAAGGGTTTTCTTATGCACATCAAACTACAGATTTACAGGTGCATAAAATTTCAAAGCACCCAAACAGGGCGCAGACTTTTTTCTTTTTTTTTTCTTTTGCAATTACCGATCGAACTGTGGCTTTCTTCGTGGCTCCATCATATGGAGCTTATTGCCTCTTATTTGTTTCGTGCTTTGGGGTTCCATGATTTTCTTTTGTTTTTCTCGTCGGTGACTTACCTTACCTCACTATATGTGCCGCCATGGATATATAATGGATGTGGTTTTGTGGTTGCGCATGCAGGTTCACGCAACCGTTCTGCTGTACAACTACTACTACCGGAAGCAGTTCCCGCAGCTGGAGTTTGCCTGGCCGTATCGGTTCTGCTTGTCCTCCTCCCTCACCGTCAGCAACAAGAATTTTCACATGTACCTGAACATGGCGCGCAAACGTCTTGACAACGAAGTAGAGGTGGGGCTCTCCGTCACTGACAACGCAATCTTCGACGCCTGCAGCATTGCCGAGGCGCTCGACCCCACGAAGGACTCCCCCGAGATGATCACGTGGCCCATCACCAAGGTCGCTGTGCTACTTCTCAATCAGAAAAAGAAAGTGTGCTTGCTCGAGCTAGGATCCCAAACCAAGGGTGTGTGGTCAACATTTGAGAAAGATATCAGTAGTGATTTGTCGGCGCACGAGTTGAGTGATGAATCCATGGCACTTACATCTAAACCATACTTGCTTCAGCAAATTGCATATTCAGAGGTGGAGCTCAAAACAGGTCCGTGCTCTTCTTATCTTCTATACACTTCTACAATTTTCTTCTTGAACATAATTATAGTGTGTTCTATTGTATCTATGCACCCTTATTCTTTTTTTGGTAGAATGTAGTTCATCCACATGCACAGGAGCACAAATATGGCCACTTTATGGAGTTAGGTTAGCTAGTGTCGCTTGGCTCCCACCATTTGTTTTTTATTTTATACAAGTTGTTTGCTACTGAAACACAGATTTTATATATGGTCATCCACGCATTAGGGGCACAATTGGTTGCACAAACTAGAGTCAAATAACTTCGCCAGATGTAATATAGTCTAGGGTGTTGGTGGTTAGGCTTGCTCCATGCAAAATCCGCCCATCTTCTGGCTCACCCGTGAGAAAAAAAATCCATGCGTTTTTATGACCGCATGCATGGGCGCAAGCGCGCGGGAGAGCGTTTCATTAACAACTGGCTCCATTTTCTTTGCATTTATTTACACATGTGTATTAAGCCTAACAATAACTTTTGCCGCACAATGTATTTGTGTTATGCTATAACGAAAATGGGATTGTGTCCTGTGAAAAAAAAGGTTGTTTCCATGTGAGCTACCATATATAACACTCCTACACACATTCAACTTGGTTGCTGAGGCTTGGATACCAACAGTGAGCCAAGCTAGGCCTAGAAGTGAATCAATCATGTCCTAGAGTAACTTAGATTATGTACATCAGCTGAAAGCAATCAATGTTATTTTCAAAATTATAATAGATTCAATTCTCGATGCACGAGTTGCTTGAATTAAAGCGAAATTGTGTGCCTAATTTTATTGATTTTGCAAACTCTATGCTAGCAATCCTATCTTTTGTATATCTTAATTGGTATGCCTCCCAAACTTTTGGTTTAATAGGTATGAAGCGTACAGATTTACGTTTTATCGGAGAACATCGGGTCTACTCGCTAAGTAAGAAAGAGACGACTACCTTGGTGCTACTTCTGGAGTACGATCAGACTGTTGACAGCAAGTTTAAGGAAATACCTTTAGATGTCCTGATCGAAAGGTTTGCTTTTCCACTGTGCCTACTTTGTACCTTTGCAGATTTTAGACCTAATAATCAAATGAGAATGAGTACTGTATACCAGGAAAGTGGCTACATTGGCGCCAAATTTCTTACATTAATATCTAAGATTAATTTCATTAGAGGCAGCAAATCAGGAAAGTGACTGAATTGGGCGCACCATTAGCAATGCTAATATCGAAGCTTATGAGTAGTGATTGGGCACACCATTAAGGGGTGATTGGGTTATGTCATGGGCTATCAAGAAGGATGGCTTCCTTAGGACCAAGTAAGCCTCTCGATATAAGGAGAGATGTATCAATCTAATCAAGTAAGAATTAATTAGAAAGAAAAGGCCTTCTCTCTTGCTCGGCCATGGGCAAGCCTCTCGATATAAGGAGAGATGTATCAATCTAATCAAGTAAGAATTAATTAGAAAGAAAAGGCCTTCTCTCTTGCTCGGCCATGGGCAAGGCCCCAGCTGTGTTCCCTTATCCCTCGCAACCATAATAGCCATATTACATGTGGTATTGAAGATGCATGGTTTTTGATGTGCCATAGTCGGATCCTATCGCCAAAGGCGCTAACCGAGCTTTCCTAGCGGGTGGCATCTCTCTGAGCACATCTAGAGGCCCTGGAATCATGACAACCTACGACTACCACTACTACCATAACCGGCGCCGAGCAGATCCTAGCCGACGGCAAGATGTTGCAATAGATCGAGCAGACAATGGACGTCTTGACGGAGCCAGCAAGGAAGATGGTTAGCCATCATGTGTTAGCGGCAGTGCGGCCACAAGCTACTGTGCACCACTCCTAGTGCATGGGCGAGAGTGGGACATGCGTGATTGCAGCTAATTCAGCCTCACAACCTTTCTCCGCTCCTCCAAGCTGCACATCACCGCACGGAGGGCCTTGATCATGTCCACTTCTTCAGAGATTTTGGGCATGTGAATATCCGGCAAGCGGAGAAAATGCTATTTTTCACCACTGCCGGTGAGTTGAGAGTCTACGGCGATGGGGTTAACGCATGCACACCCCTCTTAAGCATTCTCCATCTAAATTATTCAGCTGTTCTGTGTGCGGTGCGGACTAGCAGAAATCTGGCAGGGACAAATCATCGGTTATAGATAGGCATGCACCACGTATAGCACCGCTGCATTCCGCCACTAGCCACCAAGAGGGCACCTCTGCTTGTCCATCCTAAATGAGTTTCTTTGATTAATGTAATACAAATTTTTTCAAACTAGTAATTTGAAAAAGTTGTCCCTAACTCCCTATTAATTGTATTTCTTCCATTCTTATCACAGGATGAGAGGTCCTATATTTAAATATGGCTTGTTCCCAATAACGACATCTGTTGTTGAATACTATCATTTACTGCCATATAAGGAGATCTTGTTAAATGTCCTGAACAGGTATAAGATTTATTTCAGCTGCTTATGCATGAAACCATTGATACCAAAATGTGTCTTCTTAAAACTATTTTAGGTTAATGACTAAAGATTACTCTTGACATGTTGCAGGGAGTGGCTTAGCATGCCAAAGGAACAAGAAGCATTCAAGAATAAATTTGATGATAGTGGCACCAATAAGGGCAGTACCAGCAAAAAAAGAAAAGAAAGAAACACGAACAGTAAAAGAAAATCAGGAGCCTTGAAGACTAAAGTTGGTAGCTACGCAAAGCATGGGGATGGTCAGAGCCCCAGAAAAGACGTTCAAGCTAGTGAGTGTATGTGTATCAATCTTCTAGTACTTCCCTACTTCAATTTTACTGATCCATTGTTGACGGTTGTTTCAATTCTCCTCATCATTATGATAAAGTGAATAAATTTCAGGTGTCCAAATGGAAATGAACAGAACAGAGAACAACGATAACAGTACAAATGTTCCCCAAGTTATCATTCCGGTAAATAACTATGTATGAGCTTGAGAAAAAAGATGCATTGATATCAGGCGTGAAATTTCTAGTTCAATATAATTAATATATGCAAGTTTATGTGTTAAACTTCGACCTAAAGAATTCTTATAAAAAACATCAACCTAAATAATTAATTATCTTTCAGACACCCTGTGTTGATCCTGTAATTAACGACTATGCATTGAAAGGCCAAAAGGAGAAAGTCACTGAAAAGTCTGGTAAGGACAATCCTATCCAAGAAAAAAGAAATTTATTTTTCCTATTACTTGTATATATATATATATTATATATATATATATATATATATATATATATGTGTGTGTGTGTGTGTGTGTGTGTGTGTGTGTGTGTATTGATGCTCCCAAATCTTAATCTGTATACTTCAAATGCAATTTCAGATGGCATCACAAGTAACATGAATGTTCAGAGGTATGCGACACTGCAATTACTTCGGAATATGCGAGATGATACAGTATGTTATAAAGATGCTTGTTGATCATAATTCTTCTATTCCTGGATAACCTAATGTGTACTCATCATAGTCTATCATGCGTTTCAGCGTCGTCAGCATTTTTTCCTTGGAGATCGAAGTGCTGAGTACGAACTGGACATTCAAACAATCTTGACTGGTATTTTATCCCTTTCACAACTAAATCAATATAAAATGGACAATTACAGTGTGAAATCAAATGATCTTGTAGAAAACAACTTGTGTTTTCATTCAACAACGTTACTAAGCATAGCACGTGGTCTTGTACTCTTAGGCTTCGATTTGTATATGTGAACCATAGTCCCGAATAATGGAGTCAGCGCATCACCATCCCATCTAAACAAGGCTGCAGACTTCAAGTGCATAAACAATACTTAGCCTCCCAAAGACAACTAGAAACATAACTTCAATTCCCGTAGAATATATAAGTGTAGACCTATATCTGTCAACACATATTTTCGACTGTGTGACTGCTGCTAATCAACCTAAATCTATTACCTCAAGTTATATCAATCCAGTGCGTATCATTTTCAAATGATGTGCAGAAACGGAGATGACACCTAAACTAATGGCAATCCTAAAGAAATATGAGAATAGTTGCAAGACAATGGAAGCTGCCCATCCATTTAGCTCTACAGAAGGATGCCAAACCATGAATATAAAGAGGAAGAAACTGAAAGAAGCCATACTTCTACGCAACAAATGCCAGGCAAGAAACATCATCTGATGTAAATTGTTATCATGACTGCTTCCACAATCCTCTGTATGATAGTTGTCATTTCAGGAACTGGATGACATATGCCGTCAGAGCTACTGGAGTCTTCCAAGATACACAGTACTTCCTTCAGATACCGTTGGTATGTGGTTGATAAACACTGATTTTTCAAGTTCCTGTATGCTCTGTAGCATGCAGTCCATAAACCATGCATGTAGGTATCAGATTAAGCCTAAAAAACTGACACATATATAGTGAGAGTCAATTAGCATATAAAGCTAACTTTAAAGTGAAATTCAAATAGGTGATTACACAAGTTGTTCTTATATCATACTGTATAAATGAATGATTTTAGAATGTATACATCGTAATCACAATTTGAATTAGGCAAATGTTCGCTGATAATTATAACTGAAATCTCTTTTTCCCTCTAGCTTAGTTGCTCAGGCAAACTTTCTCATAGCTTTTAATTCCTACATATTCAAGCTTTTAAAGTTTGTACTCCTATATTGGCAGATATGTACCAGGCCAATGTTCACCTTTCGGGCCCAGATTTCAACTTGAGTATAGATGGTGATATGAAAGTCACACCTCATGAGGCACGAGACTCAGCGGCATCCAACATGTTGTCTCTGCTTCAGCAAAAGGCAAGGGAAGACTAGGAGAGCAGCATGTCTCCACACAAACCCCTGATGCTACAGCCCTGCTGGGTATCGACTTCTCAAGCATGTAACTCGAAAGAACAGCCATCACAACTCGGAAATGAACTTGCTGGAAGAAACCTCCTGATGTTGTTTGGCTCCCATATGATCTTCAGCAATTACTGATGTTTAGCACTGTGTTTAAATTTTTACATACCATTGTGTTGTTGTTTTTGCGAGTTCTCTATTTATCCAAACAAGGCCTAAAGTGGTTTTCATGCCACATGTGTCTGTATTTATTCCCAATCTCTTCGGTAGACAACTACCTCCCCGCTGCAGTTTTAACTAAAAATTCTCCTTTAGCATCATCGAAGTAAACCCTATTTCATAGCTGACATGCTGATTGGGAATATTATTAATTGTTTGAATGAAAACTGTAAAAACGAGTTTGTGGAGGCTCATCAGTTTATCTCTAGAGACAGTCTATACTAGCCTCTCTGCCTCTCTACTATGCACAAATAGTCCTCTATATATATACTGCACTCCGCTAAAAAACAAAATCACCCTCGGGGGCTTCCCGCCCCCAAGTCAACCAAGACCGTTGCTTCCCCTCGGAGGATTTTCGCCTCGCCCGAGCCAAGGGGGCGTCATCTGTGACGTCATTTGCCCTCGGGGGCTCCTTCGCCTCGCCCGAGCTAGGGTGACGTCATCCGTAATGCCACCTATCCTCGAGGGGCTCCTTCGCACCCTCGGGGGCTCCTTCGCCTCGCCCGAGCCAAGGGGGCGTCATCCGTGACATCGTCTACCCTCGGGGGTTCCTTCGCCTCGCCCAAGCCAAGGGGGCGTCATCCGAGACGTCATTTGCCCTTGGGGCTCCCTCGTCCCGTCCGAGCCCAGGAGACGTCATTCGTTACGTCATCCGCCCTCGGGGACTCTTCCGCCTCGTCCGAGCCAGGCCGACGTCATCCATGACGTTTCCGCGCCCTCGGAGGTCTCATCGCCACCAGTAGCAAGGGACGTCCTAGCCCATATAGTCAAAAGGTCCACAGTGCCCTCCGTCCTCTGGGATGGGGCTTAAGGCATGAGTCGCCATGCCTACCCCTGTTTCCCCCCTGCGGTACAAGGTCACGTGCTGCCTAACCGACGACTTACGCGCACTACACCCGCGCCATACCTCCGACGGACACTCGAATAGGGATTAGGGCATCATCAGCCCTGTACGACGGAACGTGGGGGTGCTTGGTCATGTGCGACCAGCCCCCGCCCATGCCCGGGTAAGGGAACATCGGAGTTCCCGGTCTCCAGGAGCGTGGCTACAGCACGACAAGGACGAACAGGACCCGGACATGTGTCTACTAGCGCAATCTTCCTCAGGAAGGAAGACAGAAGGAAGACAAAGCTCACCCACGGCAGCAGCCCAAGCCGGCCCCACATTAATTCCCTCTCTCTCCTCGATGTCGTCATTCACACACACTCAAACTCGCATTCACGTGAACACACATCAGAACCAAGAACCTCAAACGCACGAGACCTGGGAACCGGCTTCCCTCTCTCACCAAAGCTTGCAGCGCACCTCTACGAGCCCTCCGCGCTCGGTAACACGACTCCGTAGCAAACCGGACGTAGGGCGTTCGTGCCCGAACCAGTATAAACCTCTGGGTTCTCCGAGCGTAACCATCCGAACTACGACACACTTAGAATTTTACTCGTTGGCCGTCTAGACCCCGCCATTTTAGACACCGACAGTTGGCGCGCCAGGTAGGGGACCTTTGCGTGTCACCAGTATATTCGAGTTTCGAATGTCTAATCGCCACGTTGATCTCGCTCCGGGCTCCATTGTTCGTTTTAGTAGCCTGGACTTCCAGTGCCACGGGCTGGGGGCCGAACTAGCTCTCCGTCGCCCTACGACACTCTCCAAGGTAGCCTTGGACGCCATCACCGCATCCATGGCCCACCTCCATCTATCTCCCTCCAGGGAACAAATCACTCGTGGGGCAGCCGTCCCGCGGGCCGACTATCCTCAGTTCGAGCGCCAGCTCGACACGCTTATGGGACCCCAGCCAACTCAGGAGTCCCTGCACAACCTCTACTTCGCGTTCGCTAACGTGGCGGCGCCGCTCGCGGGAGGGCAGCTGCTCTCTTCCAGGCTCAATGCGTTTGTGCGCGAAACAGGAGCCCCGGCGCTCACGCCGCGAGGCGACCCGCGGTCCCCAGACCCCTAATGGTTGGACCTCGGGGGCCCGGTGGCGCAGGGCGGCGACTCAGGAAAAGACGACGGCGGGTGGTCTGCCAGCGCCTCCCCGGCATCATCGCGGCCTATACGCAGGGCGGAGAGGCGGTCAGCACGATCTTCTGTCCCTGCAAGGCGAAGGGAGGGCCGCAGCGCGGCTGCGACAACGCGGTCACACCGGCAGATCGCGGGGTTTGTTTTCCTCCCCATGGCGGGAGGAACGGAGGTAAGAGTGATGGCATCCTCACCGAGTTGTGCCCATACCACAGCATGCCGGTCAGACACATGCTTCAGCAGTGTGACAAGCTGGCTAGGCATTTCTCAATCATCGAAAAAGGGGGCAGGAGTCGCAACGATCCTTACCTTCCAGAGGACAAATGCCTCATGATCTTCGACAATTCAAGGACCGGCGATCACAAGCGTCGCCAGGAGCAGGAGCGGCGCGAGGTCTTCGCGGCCGTCCCGACGGCCCCTGCTTTCCTCGACTGGTCGGAGCCCGACATCACGTTCGAGCGAGGCGACCACCCGAAGCGTGTCACCCAGCCGGGACGCTATCCACTCATCATGGACCCGATCATAGGGGCATACGCTTCACCAAGGTGTCGATGGACGGGGGCAGTGACCTCAACATCATGTTTTACAACGCCTTCGAGGCACTAAAGGTACCTCGGAAAAAACTTCGCCTGGAGGGGGTGGCCTTCCATGGAATCGTCCCTGAGAAGCCTTCCATACCCCTCAGGCAGGTTGACTTACCCGTGACGTTCGGGGAGTCGAATAACTTCCGAAGCGAGCTCCTCACTTTCGAGGTCGCTCACTGCCGTCCGCCCTGCCACGCGGTGTTGGGTAGGCCGTGCTACGCGAAGTTCATGGCCATTCCCAACTACACCTACCTCAAGCTCAAAATACCGGGGCCTCATGGGGTCATCACGGTCACCTCCAAGCTCGCGGAGGCGTACCAGTGCGACGTGGACAGTTGCGAGGATGCAATGGCCACGACACGATTCCCGAAACTGGAGGCGACAGCCGAAGCCGCGAGCGACGAGAGAGTTGACTCCAAGGGCACGGGAAAGTTCACCCCTCTAGAAGGGATAAAAGAGATATCCCTCGACCCGTCCAAGGCGAGCGGCCGAGTAGTGCGCATCAGCGCCTCCCTAGATCCGGAGCGGGAATCGGCGCTCGTCGATTTTCTCCGTGTGAATGGCGATATGTTCGCGTGGAGCCCTGCCGATGTTCCGGGCATACCGAGGGACGTGGCTGAGCACACTTTGATGATCCAATCCGGGGCCCAGCCGGTGAAGCAACGCCTGCACCATTTCGACGAGGAGAAACGACGGGTCATCGGGGAGGAGCTCCACAAACTTCTAGCGGCTTGATTCATCAAAGAGGTATTCCATCCCGAATGGTTATCTAATCTACTGCTAGTTAAAAAGAAGAGCGGAAAATAGATAATGTGCGTAGATTACACTAGCCTGAAAAAGGCATGCGGCAAGGACTCATACCCTCTGCCGCACATCGATCAGATCGTCGATTCCACCTCGGGGTGCGAAACAATTACTTTCCTCAACGCATACTCCGGCTACCATCAAATCCAGATGAAAGAGTCCGACCATCTCGTGACGTCCTTCATCACGTCGTTTGGTTCATTTTGCTACGTCACTATGCCACTCGAACTCAAGAACGTGGGGGCCACGTATCAACGATGCATGCGCTCAGTTTTTGGGAAGCTTATCGGCACGACCGTCGAGGCATACGTGGACGATATTGTGGAAAAGTCCAAACGGAGGGAAACCATGATCACTGACCTCGAGACAACATTCAAGGCCATGAATCTCAAGCGCGTCAAGCTCAATCCTGAGAAGTGCGTGTTCGGGGTGCCGCACGGCATGCTCCTCGAAGTCCACCCCGATAAAGTTTCCGCCGTCGCAGGCATGGGAGCAATCCGCAACGTAAAGGGGGTGCAACGGGTCATGGGATGCCTCACATCCCTGAGTCGTTTCATCTCACGTCTCGGCGAACGAGGTCTCCCCCTTTACCGACTCCTCAAGAAGACCGACCACTTCGCCTGGACTCCTGAGGCATAGGAGACCCTGGACAAGCTCAAGGGGATCCTCACGAGCGCCCCCATTCTCGTCCCGCCGATGCCTCGCGAGGACCTACTCCTTTACATCGCAGCCACCACCCAGGTGGTGAGCTCCGTCATCATTGTCGAAAGAGAGGAGGAGGGTCATGCGCTAAAGGTCCAGCGGCCAGTGTACTTCATCAGCGAGGTACTATCCGAGATGAAAACCAGGTACCCTCAGATCCAGAAGCTCCTTTACGCGGTTCTCGTCACGCGGAGAAAGCTGCCCGACTACTTCGACGCCCATTGCGTCATCGTCGTGTCATCCTACCCCCTCGGGGAGGTGATACAGAGCCGCGAGGCTACGGGGAGGGTGGTGAAGTGGGGACTGGAGCTCATGGGGGAGTTCATCTCTTACGTACCACGGACGGCCATCAAATCCCAGGTCCTTGCGGATTTCGTCACCGAGTGGACCGAGATCTAGCTGCTTCGACCACCTTCTCGTCGCCATCGACAAATTCTCGAAGTGGATCGAAGCACGCCCCCCTCGCCCAGAACAAGTCGGAGCAGGCAGTCATGTTCTTCACGGACATAATATATCGATTTAGAGTGTCCAATACGATCATCACCGACAATGGCACCCAATTCACTGGCAAGAAGTTCCTGGACTTCTACGACAGGAACCACATCCGTTTGGACTGGGCCTCTGTCGCGCATCCCCAAATGAACGGGCAGGTCGAGCGCGCCAACGGGATGATCCTGCACGTACTAAAACAAAGAATCTTCAGCCGGCTTAAAAAATTAGGAGACCGTTGGGTCGCGGTATTGCCAGCCGTCCTCTGGAGCCTTAGAATGACTCAGAGCAGAGCCATCGGCTGCTCCCCTTTCTTCATGCTCTACGGGGCAGAGGCCGTGCTCCCCACCGACCTGGAGTATGGTTCCCCGCGGGTCAAGGTATACGACGAGGAAGGAAACCAAGCCAACATGGAGGACGTCGTGGATCAGCTAGACAAAGCAAGGGACATCGCCTCCTACACTCCGCAAAGTACCAGCAGGCCCTTCGGAGGTACCACGACCGCCGCGTCTGCAAGCGCGAGTTCAACATTGACGACCTGGTTCTTCGGCTCAGGCAAAGCAACAAAGACAAGCACAAGCTCACACCGCCGTGGGAAGGGCCATACGTCGTGGTGGAGGTCATCCGCCCCGGGAGCTACAAGATCGCCACCGTGGGGCCCGACAGCCAAGTCTTCTCCAACGCCTAGAACATCGAAAAGCTATGTCATTTCTATCCCTAAGCGCCTCCCCTCGAATCATATACACCCACATGTACCTTTCTTTTAGAAGAGGTTCGATACACATGGCGCAGACGACGCGTAGCCTGAACGACTAACCAAGATGCGCTCCCAACCTGTGGTTGCCCATCTCGCTTGGGGGATGGATGAGGGGGCTGCTTTCTACTTCTCCTCAATTTTTTTTCAATAAAATCTTGCCTCGACTCGATCTCCTCCCCGTGTTCGCCCGCTCTCACTCGGATTCTGCTCCCACGCGCGGAAACATTTTTTCTGACATTCGCAGGGACACTAGGCTCAAAGCGACGCTTACCCCCAACCGCAAGCAGGGCTCGGCCCGACCCCCGACATGGTTCACCCGACGCATCCAGAGATCGGACGAACGCGTACACACCAACATCAACGGGGACGGCCTCCGGGTCTAGGTAAGACTAAGGGATAAGGGCTATAGACGCCCCGACGGCCCGCTACGGTCTAGAGATACGAAGGCCGACCCAGCGGGGTTCGAAACGGCCGTCTCAGGGCAAAAGAGCAAGTGTCGAACAGGGAATGGACACACTAGCGGTCATTAGCCTGGCAATCAGATGCTAAGGTCATTCCCAGATTTTGTATTTGAGTCGGCCTTTGCGGATGATTGGTTCATGATATTCCTACCGAAGGAAGGCAGCAGGGCCCCGGGACCCATCGAACGGACCTGGCTACTAGATGAAACCGGTTTGGGGTGAGCCACGACATGGGCCACAAGTTGGAACCCCAGCGAACGGGAACCGAGCACCCCACTCAAATTTGCCCGATAGTAACTCAACAAGCAGCGATGGTTCGTCCGCTTCGAGGATAGCATGGTTCGGCTCATATTCCCCCTTCTCGCGGAGGGATGCGTGGGGAACGAACAAAAAAGACGACACAGAACCGAGACGATTCTCTTTACATCGAGTAAAGACTCGGGGGCCGGCGTCGCACCACGGGGCAAGTCTCACGCGTCAGAGGTCCACACAGGTAAAAACGACAAACGAATGTCACATCTTATACGCTAATCCTTGCGAAGGTTACACACTTTTCAGGTGCCACAAGGGCCAGACCAACTCGTCAGACACCAAAACAAATACAAGATGGACTGAAGGGGGATCCCGGCCGAGGGCCAAAGGAAAGCGAAACAGGTCAAGCATCTAAACGCCCTGCACGCGCCGGTAACTTCGCTCCAAAGGCTGCTTATCAGACGAGCGGCAAGCGAGCCAACTGCCCCTGCTTCGTCTCTCGGGACGGAACAGAGACTGCACCACCGTCATCCGAGACCTGCGCGGTCGACTGCGCACCTGGAAAAAGGCATGACGAGTTGGTCAAGCATTTTTCTAGGTCTCGCTTCGAACGACGAGCCGCGAAGCACCCATCGGTCTGGGAACACACCCCGGCCTACTCCGAGAGGGCGTTCACCAACACCGAAAGGCATTCAGCGCCACCCCCTCGAAGCTCAACTAGGCATGCAGCACTAGTGTTTACACATGTGCTACATGATCAGGGCAACCCCGTGCACGGGCGCGGCCGATTTCTTCCTGACCCCTAGTCCTTCGAGGGGCGACACAGATGCGCCGTCACCCGGACGCGACCAGGCTCGCGAGCCCGCAGGTCCACCGTCTCCCAACGGTGGCGTCGTCACCAGTAGGCCCAAGGAATGCCTGGCTTAGAAAATTGTACGGGCGGACCACACAGTCTTTCCGCTAGACGCATCCTTGGCCCCCTGCTATGGGAGACAACGAGGGAGCACGACCGTCCCGTGATACGAGATGACGGGGAGGAACTGTGCATGCCGCAAGACTCCCCCTGATATCTCCCGTCCGACGACACGAGACGGTGGCGCTCCTGACGCAGAACTTCCTCTGAATCCGGTGTTGCTCTCAAAGGGCCGCTCACCATGGCGGCTCAAGGGACTCTCCAATGAGATCTCAGGGGAAGAATCTAGGGCAAGCCATACTATGAGGATGTGAATCTCCCCGCAGGTGGCCGCCCCTATTTATAGCCCGCCAGGGCACTCACGTGGCAGTCGGCCCGTAAGGCTACAGCACTGCCCGTAAGACTACAGGGTGAGCAGCACTCTGGCACCACTCCCCGAACGGGAGAGACACGACACACCCACTTTTGGGCTACAGGGGGGCGCAGCCAGGCCCCGGAATCCGACAAACACGTCTCCGACCGCTCAATCGTCCGTACTGGTCGAAAGACGACACGAAGCAGTGCCGACTCGTCACCTCAAGGCACGTCAGCCCGAGGCTAATAGTGCAACCCGCAGCAGGACTGGCGTACAACCAGAGCTCTGGCTCTGACGTATGGAGCAGTCCGCTCCCTCTCCACCTCATGAGGGGAGAGAAGGTCCAAGCACTATACAAGTCTTCCGGATAAGCCTTTAGGAGGAAATATATCCCTCCTAAGGCCTCGGGGGGCTACACCCGGTGGGTGCGCTCACGCGCACCCACCGGAATCCAAAATCTAACCAAACCACATATGCGCTCTCGGAAGCCTCCGGTGTAGTCATTCACTACATCGACGACTCGGGGGCTACTGTTGGATACCTAGAAATAGGGTACTCAATTTACTGCACTCCGCAAAAACAAAATCACCCTCGGGGGCTTCCCTCCCCCAAGTCAACCAAGACCGTTGTTTCCCCTCGGAGGATCTTCACCTCGCTCAAGCCAAGGGGGCATCATCCGTGACGTCATTTGCCCTCGGGGCCTCCTTCGCATCGCCCGAGCTAGGGTGACGTCATATGTAACGCCACCTATCCTCGGGGGGCTCCTTCGCCTCGCCCGAGCCAAGGGGGCGTCATCTGTGACATCGTCTACCGTCGGGGACTCCTTCGCCTCGCCCAAGCCAAGGGGCCGTCATCCGTGACATCATTTGCCCTCGGAGGCTCCCTCGTCCCGTCTGAGCCTAGGAGACGTCATTCATTACGTCAGCCGCCCTCGGGGACTCTTCCGCCTCGTCCGAGCCAGGCCGACGTCATCCGTGACGTTTCCTCGCCCTCGGAGGTCTCATCGCCACCAGTGGCCAGGGATGTCCTAGCCCATATAGTCAAAAGGTCCATAGTGCCCTCCGTCCTCAGGGATAGGGTTCAAGGCATTAGTCTCCATGCCTACCCCTGTCTCCCCCCTGCGGTACAAGGTCATGTGCTGCCTAACCGACGACTTACGCGCACTACACCCGCGCCATAACTCTGACGGACACTCGAACAGGGATTAGGGCGTCATCAGCCCTGTACGACGGAACGCAGGGGTGCTTGGTCCGGTGCGACCAGCCCCCGCCCATGCCCGGGTAAGGGAACAACGAAGTTCCCGATCTCTAGGAGCGTGGCTACAGCACGACAAGGACGAACAGGACCCGGACATGTGTCTACTAGCGCAATCTGCCTCAGTAAGGAACACTACTAAAGAATAGGCATTCACTGTCGGCCCATCACTGCCGGTTTTGTTTGGGCCGACAGTGATGCTTCATTACTGCCGGTTCATGCTCTGACATGCCCCCAATTATTGGTGGCAGGGGCTGAACCGGCAGTGAAACTTATCATCACTGCCGATTCGTGGCTTGAACCAGTAGTGATGCTTCTCGGCCCTATCAATGCCGGTTCAAGCCACCAACCGGCGGTGATGAGGAATTTCACTGCCGGTTCGTGGCTAGAACCGATAGTGATGTTGTATATAGTATAAAGCACATGATCTCCCTCTCTCCATTCTTGCGGCTGGTGGATTTCTTGAACTCCATTGTTGGCTCCTCTTCACTCTTGGATCCTCATATCTTCTTGCTCTTGGTTAGTAACAGGCATATTTCTTTAGAATTGTTGGTTTACATTGTTTTTGTGTGTAAATCCATAGTTTAGAGCAATGCTATTTTTCATGATCAAGGAGAGGGTTGTTGCAATTTGTGTCCATTTTTGCAAAATTACCCAATGCTATCTTTAGAAAAATTATTGCACTTTGTTTTTATTGGGTAATTATTGTCCAATCATTGAGTAGCTAGGTTTGAAAGATTCGTCTCAAAATTATGGATAAAAATTGTAATTAGTTATATTTATTACTTACATTTAATACTCCATGCATGCATTCAAAGATTTGATGGGATGTGGAATAGATTCGGTATTTATTACTTACATTTAATACTCCATGCATACATTGAATACTTACATTTAATACTCCATGCATCCATTGTTATCTATTTATTATCTCACTTTTTATAGCACGGCCAAATTCAAATTATATCGAAGAATATTGTTCAAAAATGCTCCTATTAATATGTTCCTATGTTTCCTCTGCTCTGTCCATTTTATTTTATCAGTGCAAACATAACTCGAGGGTGGATGTACGATCTGTCACATACAGACCCACGGTACTTGACGGGCATCGACGATTTCATCAAGCGAGCTAGAGCCAATGCTGGGGACTCACATCTTGTATTCTGTCCATGCAAAGACTACAAGAATACGAGAAAATGGGGCGACGTGGAGCATATACGTTTGCACTTGATCACAAGGGGGTTCATGAGAAACTACACGATTTGGACTTTGCATGGGGAGGTTGGTCAAAATGTTAATGATGATGTGCTCATGCCTAGTGTAGCATTATTGTCTGTTCATGATTACACAGAAGATGTGCCTACCAATGATGATGTGTTTGTGAATACATTAGCTGACGACACAGAGGAAAATGATGACATTTCACAGCTTATACATGATGTGCATGGGGGATTCCTTAGTGCTTCATAGTTGAAAAACCTGGAGATGATGAGAAAGGATGCAAAAACATCATTGTATCCGGGCTGCCCAATAAGCAAACTGGAAGCCAACATCATGCTATTGGAGTTCAAATCAACGAATGGGTTAAGTGATAAAGGCTTTGATAAATTGTTAGGTATACTACATAAACTGTTCCCGAAGGATACCGAGTTAGCACAAAAGACTTACCTTGCGATGCAAATGATTTTCCCAATTGGCCTCGAGGTTGAGAAAATCCACGCGTGTTTCAACGACTGCATATTGTACCGTGGAGAGAAATACAAAGACTTGGATGCATGTCCCAAGTGTAAAACTACCCGATACAAGCAAGGGCCATCAAATGATGGAAGCAAGACCAGAGGAGGGCCGTAAAGTCCGTGTGGTATTTTCCTATAGCTCCACGAGTGCATAGGTTGTTTGCAAATGAAAAGTCGGCCAAGGTGTTGCGTTGGCACGGCGAAGAGCGAAAGAAAGATTCAATGATCAGGCACCCCGCCGATGGTTCGGACTGGAGGACTATCAACACTATGTTCTATAAGAACATCGGTGGAGAGGTAAGGCATCTGTGGTTAGCTTTGAGCACGGATGGGATAAACCCGTTTGACCAGGTTAGAACCAATCATAGCACTTGGGCCAGTGACGCTATGTATATACAACCTTCCACCCTGGCTTTGTATGAAACGGTCATACGTCCAGATGCCATTACTAATCCAAGGACCAAAACAACCTGGTAATGATATTGATGTGCTTCTAGAACCAGTGATCGATGAACTACTACAGATGTGGGAGACGGGTGTGAAGGATGTTTGGGATGAGTACAAGAAAGAACATGTCACGGTAAAGGTTGTACTTATCTTTACAATCACCGATCTACCAGGGCGAGGTTCCTTGTCTACAGAGAAGACAAAAGGATACACTGGGTGTGTCGAGTGCTTGGATGAGACTGATGCTACACATCTACCAGAAAACAAGAAGATGGTCTACATGGGACACCGTAGGTTCCTACGTCGTGATCACCCTTACCGTAGGAATACAAAAGATTTTAATGGGACTACTGAGAAACGTGGACCTCCAAAGTATCGAGACGGGAAACAGATGCTTCAACAATTAAGCAAACTCAGAAATGTTGTCCTTGGGAAGGGGGACGGGGCAGTAGCAGCGCCAACCGATAGTATCTGGAAGAAAAAATCAATCTTCTGGAAACTACCTTATTGGCCACTTTTGAGTGTACGTCATTGTCTTGATCCAATGGACATAACTAAAAACGTGTGCGGTAACACACTTAACACGTTGATGAACACCGAGGGAACAAGCAAGGATTCTCTCGCGACATGCTTGGACATGCAACACCTGGGCCTCAGGAAGGAGTTACACCCAATAACTCTTGAGAATGGCCACTTGAAACTTCCGGTGGCATCATGGACACTGAAAAAGGAGGAAAAAGAAATGCTTATTTCTTTCTTCAATGATCTCAAAGTACCGAGTGACTACTGTGGGAACCCGAAGAGGCTAGTTAACATGAGAGAACTTAAGTTTAACTATGGTTCTATGAAGGCCCATGACTGTCATGTCATAATGACTCAGCTGCTCCTAGTTGCCCTGCGAGGTATCCTCCCTGACAAGGTCCGCGCTCCAATCATAAAGTTGTGTTCGTTCTTCAACGCGATCTCTGAAAAGGTCATTGAAGTGGGCAGGCTAGACCACCTGAAGCAGGAGATAGCCGAGATTATATGCAGGCTTGAGATGCATTTCCCACCGACTTACTTCGACATTTTAGTGCATCTACTTGTTCATCTTGTGGATAAAATAAATGGCCTTGGCCCAATGTACCTACACCAGATGTTTCCTTTCGAGAGGTTGATGAAAGTTTTTAGGCGGTATGTTAGGAATAAATTCAAACCAGAAGGGAGCATGGTAGAAGGATGGTCAACAGAGGAGGCTATTGAGTTCTCCATATATTATCTGGACATCAAGCGGGTTGGAGTTCCAGTATCTCATCACGATGGAAGACTAGCGGGTTGTCAAAATAGACGAAGTCATCTCCTTCAGACAAGCACACTTCGCTGTTCTCTAGCAGGTTGACGGTGTGATGGCATACATTGATGAGCACAAGCAGTTTCTGCAAAGTAAGCACATAGGGAGGTCACAGGCTTGGCTTGAGAAAAAACATAAGGAGGAATTCGGTGACTGGTTTTGACGCCAAAGGCTGGGAAAGGTGACGGGATGTCAGCTAGATCTCTTAGCCCCCGGACCTTCGACTACGCTAATGAAGTACCAAGGATATCAAATAAATGGTTTTACATTTTACACAAAAAAATAGGACGGAAAGAGCACCAACCAAAATAGTGGTATTCATTTCGACGCCCACGATGAGTATGGCATGGTGGTGGCAACATACTATGGTTTCATAGATGAGATATGGGAGCTAGACTATGGACATCAGTTGAAAGTTGCTCTTTTCCATTGTCTGTGGGTCTGTCTGAATGAAATCAACACTGACAAGGATGGGTTCACTACCGTTGATCTATCCAAGACCGCATCCAGAGATGACCCCTTCGTCCTTGCAAAGGATGTTTTGCAAATCTTCTATGCAAGGGATAACAATACAAATGGAAGACGACATGTAGTATTGCAAGGCAAAAGGAAGATTGTAGGTGTCGACAGAGTGACAGACGAAGAAGAGTACAAAGGTTATGAAGAAATGGCTCCTTTTGGGGCGGACGTTACCCTACATGTCCTTGAAGAGGGTGACGAACCTGCTTACCTTCGGAGTGATCATGATGAGGCCATCATCGTGCCTGCACTGTGAATTCAAAAACTATGAAGAATTAGACCTTGAGTGTATAAGCATTAATGTAGAGCTCCTCAAAACTAGCAAAAGCTATGTTGGAAGATTTTCAACTTCTATTCAAATTTTTGGAGTAATTACAAAGGGGTAATTGAATTTTAAACCCTTATTCAAATTCAAAAGGGAATTCAAAAACAATAAAGAATTAGACCTTGAGTGTATACGAAATAATGTAGAGCTCCTCAAAACTAGCAAAAGCTATGTTGGAAGATTTTCAACTTCTATTCAAATTTTTGGAGTAATTACAAAGGGGGTAATTAAATTTTAAACCCTTATTCAAATTCAAAATGGAATTCAAAAACTATAAAGAATTTGAATATGCTACTTCAGCAAAAGTTGTAGAGAATTAAAAATTATGCAACTTCTATGTTTGGAGTTTTTCAAGTTCTAGTGAAAAATCAGGAGTAATTTGAATTCTAAAGCAAAAGGAAGATTTAAAAAATACACACATCACTGCCGGTTATAGAGGAACCGGCAGTGATGTGCCCCTATCATTGCGGGTTCTAATAACCAACCGGCAGTGATGCGCCATCATCACTGCCGGTTCAAAAGAACCGGCACTGATGCGCCCTCATCACTGCCGGTTCTTATTACAAACTGGCAGTGATCTGACCGAGTATATAGGAAAAGGGCGCGGTCTGAAATTTTCAGACTCGCGCCCTTCCACACTTAGCCATTTTAGACTCCAGCCCGAGGAGCACTTGCCGCCGCCGCAGGAGTACACGCCGCCGCAGGAGCACTTGCCGCCGGCAGGAGCACACGCCGCCGCCGCAGGCAAGAGCACTTGCCGCCGCCGCAGGAGCACACGTCGTCGCTCCAACCTCACGCCACCGCTCCAGCCTCACCGCCACTCCAGCCCGCCATTGGACGCTGTCGGTGCACGCAGGAGCCGGTGCTCGCCGCTGCCGGTGCACGCCGCCGCCAAGGACTCCTGAGCACGCCGACGCTCGAAGCCAGTGCAAGAGCTCGGAATCCCCGCCCTGTAGGAGCTCGAAAACTGGCCCAAACCTCCACGCGGTGAGCTCCATGTCCACGAACCGAAGGTGTTCGATGAAATGTCTACATGGGATTCAGAGTGCTTTTGCTTGCTTGATTGGAGATAGGGAGGAAGGAGGGAGATAGAGAGCTTGGAGTCTTGCTGGTCATGGAGATAGGGAGGAAGGAGGGGGATAGAGAGATAGAGATAGAGAAAGATAGAGAGAGAGAACCGCATAGAGAGATATAGAGAGATAGAAACAGAGCCAATTTGAAAGGCAAAGCAAAAATCGGGGTAACCAAGAAAGATCTAGAGAAATACACACCTTTCAGTAGCTAGAGATACAAAACTTGGCCGCGGGCCTGAATATAAGCATGGAGGATGCCGAGAATCTCTATTTTGAAAAAAACCGAATTTGAAAACGCCAAAGTTGCATACAAGTTTGCACTAGGCAAGCCTATGGTTGCCAGCCAAGAAGAGTATAGAAATTTGCCAACAAACATGCGACAGTTGCATGATTATTACATCATAGATAGTAACAACAGCAAAGACAAGAATGCAACCTTTGAAGTATGCATCCCTCCATGTTTTATTTTTAATCATCCTGAAGAAGTTGTGCATACTATTCATTATGAAGACCTCTTTCAACTCTTTCAACGACGCTCGCTGGATGTGCAGATTATGATGTTATGGACTATGTAAGTATCATACCTTAACAACGTTATAATAAACTACGTGATCTGCATTTGAATATATCCATGCATGTTTATTTTGCAGGTCTGTAGCAAAATTTTGCCTTCAAAAATGAAATAGCAATTTTGACTTCTTGGACCCCATCTTGGTAAATGAGACAACATGCAAAGCCGGTCTCCAAGATCTGTATGTCTCAGCAAGTTTGAAGATAGAGTTTGAAAGAATGTTTCAGTCGGCAAAACAAACGCACTGCTAACCTACAATTGCGAGTATGTGTTCTCGACCCTTACTTAAGTGTTTTTTTCTTGATATATCATTCAATAACATGAACTTTGTGATTGCAGCAACCATTACGTCCTCGTGGATATAAGTCTTAAAAATTCAACTATTGAGGTGTGGGACTCAAAAAGAAGCCACTTAAACTTATCGAACCCCTAGTCAAAGTGCTAAATATGTAAGTGAACCCAATATCACCACACTTTTCAATCACATATGATATTGTAATTAATAATGTTCTGAGCTTTCACACTTCATTTACATTGTCACATAGAATGAAGTCGTTACCTTATTGGAGAAATGTGGAGCCTAAGATGCAAAAGAAATGGAGAGAACCATTCAGAGTGGAGTATATGAAGAAGGTCAAGGCCCTAGATAAACCAATGGGGAACAACGAATGCGGGTTCTATGTGATGTGGGCAATGCTTTGCTACTTTGGCGCAAAACTAGGAATAGGAGATGGCATGGTACGTACGCGTCGCATTTTAATTCTATTGTTTTGTCTTACGTATGTGCATCTCAATATCATCTTGTATCAATTTACAGCGCAAAGATCAGGGCCACAATAGGTTGGTGGATTTGGAGATAAGAGGATTTCAAGAGGAGATAGCAGCTCTTATTCTGGATGATATAGTGTATAGAAAAGGATGTCTATCCATTGTGAAGAGTAAGGACTTCAAGAAGAACTATGGAAAAGACCACCTCGAAAGGCTATTGTAATGCGACAATTAATTCGATACTTTAAGTTTTGTTTGGATGTTTTGTAATAATTATTATAAATGTGTGATGGGTTTGTATTGTCGATAGTCCACAACCACCTTCAATTCACATCGATATCAAATTCTTCGATAGCAAACACCTCCACGACCTCCCACCCCACCACCTCTACCATAAACCCTAAACTAGAAACCCCAAATGAAAATAAAACAATTAAAAAATACAATTTTAAAAAATAATATCACTGCCGGTTGGGGTGCCAAACCGACAGTGATGGCTCAAGCATCACTGTCGGTTGGTGAAACAAACCGGCAGTGATGGTTCAAGTATCACTGCCGGTTGGTAACACGAACCGGCAGTGATGCCTGAGACATCACTGCCGGTTTGGCATAACCGGCAGTGATGGCTTGGCCTCATCACTGCCGAATATCTAGTGCCGGTTCAAAAACCGCCACTGTAGGGGGGTTTTGAACCGGCACTGATTGCAGGTTCTGTAGTAGTGGAAGACAGAAGGAAGACAAAGCTCACCCACGGCAGTAGCCCAAGTCGGGCCCACATTCACTCCCTCTCTCTCTCTACTGTACTCCTCCATCTCTCCCAATGTATAAAGGGGGAGAATGGACCGCTCTCGACATTCACACACACTCAAACTCGCATTCACGCGAACACACACCAGAACCAAGAACCTCAAACGCACGAGACCTGGGAACCAGCTTCCCTCTCTCACCAAAGCTTGTAGCTCCCCTCTATGAGCCCTCCGCGCTCGGTAACATGACTCCGCAGCAAACTGGACGTAGGGCATTCGTGCCCGAACCAGTATAAACCTCTGTGTTCTCCGAGCGTAACCATCCGAACTCCGACACGCTTAGAAATTTACTCGTTGGCCGTCTAGACCCCGCCATTTTAGACACCGACATATATATATATATATATATATATATATATATATATATATATATATATATATATATATAACACCCATTCAAATCCGATTACAAAGGTGGCTGCCTTTAATTAATTAATTAGGAACCACTTGCACAAAAAAATTGCCAGCTAAATTAATTTATATAACTTATTTTTATGATGTCTGAAGAAGCCAAAGTTATAACATAATTGTAGATCTCGATTGGATCTAAAACAATACATTGACAAGTTTCTTTTCTGAGGACATTTCAGTGCCAAAATATTTGTCATTATAAGTTCTCTCTTCAAATTCAATTTTTATAACAAAAGACTAAGCTGGAGCCTTGCTCTATAACAAAAGCTGGACTTATAACTTTGTACATAATAGTATTCATTTAACATTGTCTAGACTCTAGAGTGACAGAAAGCAATACAAGCAATAAAACTTTAGACTGCTGAATACAGAAGAAAAACATCCACCATTTAGTCAATAAAGTGATGTGTTGGTGAGGTGGTAAAGACCTACACAGGGAGAGCTACGGGCACGTTAAAGCGCTACCTCCTACAGTAGCATGCGCAAGTGGTTACGGATTGGTAGGAGAGATTAAGTATTACGTAGAGTTTCTAGTTTTTTGAAGTTGTGCTACATTGATTTTTGACCATAAAAAGTGGAATATCTGTGGAGCCTCCGGTAAGTTTCACGGATGGGTTAACAGGCCTGGGACATCTAGAATGCTCCAATACCCGCATACCCGATGGAAGACTTAATGCAGCTCGTTTACAAGCTCAATCTGGCTTGTTAGCTCATGAGCCAGAAAGACATAATATATGTTTTTATTTAAATTTTGAGAATAATAATATTATAAAGTTGTTCCTTCATAAATCTTAAATCAAACAAAAAATAATATGTATTAATATATTATAATACTATACTCCGACTTGGCTTTCTGGCTCGTTACGATAACGAGCCGAGCCGAGCCGACTTGTTATCTTAACGAGCCACAACGAGCCAAGCCCTGGCTTGTAACGGACTGACAAGTGGGGTCCGTTTGTAAGTGACTGTGTACGTCAATACACTGTTGCCCGTCTGGCAACAAGTGTCGGGCGAGCCGTTTGTCCAGCTACGGCTTAAAAGGGAACATGCTGTAACCGAATGGGGTAACGAAGAACAAAAATCCTTATCGACCAACTCGAACTATCCCACGGGCTCTGTCGTGCTCTACCTGTTCTTCCCGATTCTCTCTGTTCTAACCCCTAAATTCCTCTCCAAAACTCTTCCAATAGTATCCTGGTTGTTACAAATGGTATCAAGAGCCTACTGATCGGAAGGGATTTTTTGTTTCTGTGCGATTTCTTCATCCTGGCGCCGAAGAAGATCACCAAGTTTCAAGCTGAGATGACGACGTCGATGGAGGAGCTCAAGGCATCCGTCGACGACATGCAGCTGGGTACCATCAGATACGCATGGCATCTGGAGATGAGTACAAAACGGCATTTCGCACACACCAGGGGCTCTATGAGTTCTTGGTCATGCCATTTGGTCTTACTAACGTGCCAGCTACTTTTCAGAGCTTCATGAACACTCTGTTTGCTGCATTGCTATGCAAAGGTGTACTGGTCTTTATGGACGATATACTCATCTACAACTCCACATTATTAGAAGAACATGTTCAGTTGTTGCAGGCAGTACTGCAAATTCTGCAACAACACCAATTTCTTCTCAAACGCTCTAAATGTTCTTTTGCACAACCCTCAGTTGAGTACTTGGGGCACGTGGTGTCAGGCAAGGGTGTTTGCACTGAGCCCAACAAGGTGATCGCAGTACAGAATTGGCCTACACCAGCTACAGTGAAACAACTGAGAGGATTCTTAGGCTTGACTCGATATTACCGCAAATTCATTTCTCATTATGGTATGATTGGCCGACCACTGACAGATTTGCTTAAGAAAGGGAGCTTGTTCAAGTGGACACCACTAGTACAAAAGCTGTTTTTGCTGGCGGTTCTAAATCCATTTTCACAGGCGTTTCCGAGCCCCGCCTGCGCTGGGGGCCAGTACAAATGGGAGCTTTCTACAGGCGGTTGCTTGAGAACCGCCTGTAGAAATCCATTTTCACAGGCGGTTCAGATTTTATATTTTGAATATATATTTTTGTATTATTTAATATATACATATATATTGTTATTGAAACTACTAAACCCTATTGGATGGTGTTTAAATATAGCAACATGTAATTTAAATATCTCATACATACATGTATTATTTTAAAGTTTCATGCTAGCTATAAAGTTACAAGTGTATGTCATATTATATACATGAGTCTCACATTCACACACATAAAGTTACATTTGTACATACATCAAGAGTTTGGACATGTCCTCTAAAAGCCGTTCCGAGTAAGTTTTAGGCTATAAACCTCTGTTAGCGCTTCGTACTCAGGCTTGGCTAATTCACTCTCATAATCATGATATTTCCCTACACTTGAGATGACCTGTTTGATGAGGAAAAGGCACACGTCCTCAACTATGGTGTACAATGTCTTTTCGTTGATGGTCGTCACCTTGGTTTTCTTCTTGGAAGGTTTCTTCAAGTTTTCTATGTCTCCTCTCATGTGCTCGCACACATAGTATCCACAGAGGACAGATCCTGCTAGTTGCTTGTGGCACAATAAAACAGAAAAGTGGTTATTTATATATGCTCACACACGTAATATATCCACAGAGTAAATGTATGATCTGTATTCATAAGAGTAAGTTTTCATACGTACAGGCCAGTCATATATAACTTCCAATGGCTCCTTTTCTTTCCTTCGAAACAAGCTTTCCACCGTTGATTTTATAAAACCGCCATGCCCTACGAACTCGAATACAATCACCATGATAATTATTCTTAAAAACACTTACAATGCAAAAGTATATGTGCATATATATCTCGACTTACATCTCTAGCATCTCAAGGAAATGTCCATAGCTTGATGGGTGATAATTTGCGGAGTCTAGTACCAGCACCCCTCCTTGTCTAGGATAAATGACGACGCAGATCCAGTGGTCCCTACAGGAATCAAATTGTGCATTTAAATTATGTAGTATGATCACCCAAAGTTATATGGTGCCACTACCCAAACTCATATACTTACCCAAAGTTGTACGGTGCCACTATCGATTTCCTGTCTTGATACTTATTCATACACTTTGAAATGTAGAAGGCGTACTTGGCTTCAAATTGAAACTTCAAACTTTTCTTTTTGGTGGCCCATGCTTCACCTACTAAGTCCCTTAAATCGTCACTGGTTTCCCCGATTCTGAAGGTGTGCCTCTCTTCGCATATATCAATTGGGTTCAGATAGGCAATCCTCTCCTTGGCACAATAATCGATATCCGGACCATAACTCTGCTCCTGCTCATCAAATAGCATTCTACAAGGCATGCATGTCAGATATTGAACATTTATGCAACTACAATAATGTGTAACTGTGTAACACTTACAATGCAAACATCATTATGATCTGTATGTCTAGTCTCTCGAGGTTCATCATCAACCAAATGTCTTCAAAGCTTATGCACAGATTATGCTCACTTTGAAATGCCTTATGTGGTATAGACAGTTGATGTTGTGAATGCCAGCAGCAGAGGCTCTCATGTACCAGTCATGTAACCTTTTTACATTGGTTGGGACCTTTTGGAGTTTCTCGCAACTCAGTAGAGGCTTTCCCACCACATAATTTTTAGGCACAGACTTGTAGTCTTCCCAAGTTGGCACCTTGATTTTGCAGGTAATTACCTTAGGCACCGACTGCGCTGACTTCGTACTGAGCTCAGACAACTCAAGGACTTCACTAGTGCGTTTTTTCCCTATTCCTTTTAAAAATCTGGCCATGCCAGCTGTTTTCTTCTTTGGCTCGAAGGGGGAAATCAACTTGGGGATAAGAAACTTCTTCTTTAGCGGCGCTAGTGGCTGTGGTGTTTGTTTAGGATCCTTTGGTTGTGGGGAAGGTGTGGATTTTTGTTGTGGAGGCGGCGGAGGTGATGTTTGTGGTGCAGATGACTGTGGTGGTGGTGACGGAGGTGACGGAGGTGATGGATGTGACGGAGGAGACCGAGGTGGGCTCCAATGTGAATGGATTGGTGATGGTGGTGGGTTCGGAAGAGGATCAGTCGGTCTTGATGACTCCTCAACTGTTATCTCTTGTGAGGACGCTGGCGGCTCCCTCAACTGGATGTCCCGCCGAGGCCAAAGAATGAAATTGTTTATGGCATGTCCGAGTTTCTCAATGTCCTCGGGATCGGGGATGTCTAAAATCTCGTCCTCATATCCTTGGACGACGGTCGATACTTCTACTCTGTAGTAGTCTTCAGGATTGTCAGCACCATGGTACTTGCGTCCTGGGATTGCTTTGCCCGTGGCTACTTCCCTTATACGGTGATTGTTAATGCCATATCTTATGACTAGGGAGCAAGCCACTGGAGTAACAATGTCGTCAACTGGATATTTAACCTTATTCCCAGTAGATGCTACACTGCTTGGTACCTCGGCAACGGTCTGCTGGGACATCACTGGGACTAGCTGCATCTGGGATGCCTGAGTGCTTATTATTTGTTGACTTGACATGACCGCACTCGCCAGTTTCTACATCAACTCAGGAGGAGGATTGTCTACCAGCTTCTCCATAAACTCTGTGAACTCTTTCTTAGCCTCCTCCTTCCAATAGATAGCCATTTCTTCCTTGTATCAATCACGTTTCCTATACTCGCCTTCCCACTGAGGGCCGAATCCCTCCTTCCATCCTTCCTGGGATGACACGCCTCGAACACGGCCAGGATGCTCAGGGTTACCCAGGCCCTCACTAAGGATGTCCCTCTCCCTTTGTGGCTTGAATTTACCTTCTTGTTGCTTGGTTGCCACCGCAAAGATGTTCTTTGCTACTTGTTCAACCTGAGGGTCATCAAAGGACAAACCGTTGTCGGATTCCTTTGGTTTTCTAGCCCGAATCCAATTCGCGGACCTTTCACCAACTTGTTCAGACAGCGCCGATAACCCTTTCTCCTTCTTAGCAGCCTCTTCTTGTTGCCATTTGGGAGCCTGACGCTGATAACCACCTGAGCCTAGACGGTGGTGGTACTTATTCTTCTTTGCGAGAGCGGAGTTGGATTCGCTAAGAGCTATGAATTCTGCCTCTTTCCTCTGCTCTAGAAAGACCGCCCACTACCCTTTAGTAATCTTGTACGTTGTTGTAGGGTCCAACCCTTTCTTGGCAAACTTGGTATTCAAGTCGGACCTCCAATTTCGGAAACTGACCGCAGCCTGCTTCAAGGTATAGTCCTTTATCAGTGCCTCTGGGATGGCTCGAGGAAACTGGAATCTCGTCTTCATTTTTTCCCCAATTCTTGTCTTGTCATCCTCCGACACAATGGCCCAGGTCTTGTTAGTGACGTCAAGAAGGTCCCTAACACAAAAGTCAATTGCGTTCCGGTACTTGGATAGGGCCTCCAAAGGAGTTGTGGGCTGTCCGGTTGAGCTGACTTCTAAGATGGCATATACGTCGTCTGAAAACTTGTTCCATCCTCTATCGCCTCGTTTGCCACCGCTCCGCTTCCTTTTCCTTGATGGCTCATTGCTCGTCATCGCGGTTGGTTCGGGTGCGTCTTCGGCACGTTGTGACATCAACTCTTCCATCTGAGCCAATGCCCTCTGAATATAAACATTGTGAGTTTAATGGTGATGGTTTTAATAGACATGTAATTAAATAAAAATATGAAATCATATAATTAGCTCCTCGGCTTCTGCATCATAATCAGGGTCATGGTGTAATTCACGTTCAAATTGTTCTCGAGCCATCCTCACTTCGATCCGCTCGAAGTCGTCGCTAGGGCTCCAAGTGTTCTCCGGAGTTGATTGGTTCCCTTCTTCTTCCTCAATGGGGTCGAACTACCCAGGTCTTGCCCCGTTTGGTGGGCATCTTGTACTTGCTTCGTGGGGTCGGACGACTCCACGCCTTGCCCCCTTTGATGGGTATATTGTACTTTCTCCCTGGGGTCGGACCCTGGGGTCTGTTCCGTGTGAACAAACCCTTGTGCTTGGTCCTTGTTGCTTGGAGATGTCATCGTGGAAATCTAATAAAGGATAGTCATTTATAGATTATATATACTATGTCATTGGATTAATTACATAGTATAGTCAAAGCATTTATATAAATATTTAAATATTGGAGGCATTTATTATAATCAAGGCATATACATATACATTTCCCTAAATATTGGAGGCATTTATTATAATCAAGGCATATACATATACATTTCCCTCTATATTGGAGGCATTTATTATAATCAAGGCATATACATATACATTTCCATCTATATTGGAGGCATTTATTATAATCAAGGCATATACATATACATTTTCACCTATATTGGAGGCATTTATTATAATCAAGGCATATACATATACAAGTACACATATATTGGAGGCATTTATTATAATCAAGGCATATACATATACATTTCAAGAATTTCAAGTGTATGAATGGAGATCACTAAACTTGAATCGACATACTTGAATGGAGATCACTAAACTTTAATTACATAGTATAGTTTTATAACAAACTTGAATGGAGATCTATCAAACTTGAATGCAGATCTATAAATACATATACAAATGGAGATCACTAAACTTGAATGGACATACTTGAATGGAGATCACTAAACTGCTCAAAGAGATCTATCAAGCTGAGCAAGCCTTTCAATTGCTCAAAGAGAAACTGGTGCAAGCACCAGTGTTAGCTGTGCCGGACTTCAAACAGTCTTTTGTACTCGAAACAGATGCTTGTGATTTTGGTATTGGTGTTGTGCTGATGCAACGGGATCACCCAATTGCTTACCTTCAGTAAACATCTATGTCCATGTAATCAAGCACTTTCAGTCTACGAAAAGGAGTGCTTAGCCATTCTGCTAGCAATTGACAAGTGGCGTCCGTACTTGCAACATCAACAGTTCATCATTCGGACAGATCACCACAGTCTGTTATACCTGACGGAGCAAAGGGTGACGTCCAAGATTGAACATAAGGCCTTGGTCAAGCTGATGGATCTGGATTACAAAATCCAATACAAGAAAGGCATCACTAATGCAGCTGCAGATGCTCTATCTCGTTGTCCAATGAATGCAGCAGTGGCCGTGATATCTGAGTGTCTGTCATCTTGGGTGCAGAGATTGAAGGAAGGGTATGAATCATACCCTGAAGATAAGCAGTTACTAACTGAATTGAGTGTCAGCAACAGTAATGATAAAGGATACACCTTAAAGGATGGAGTAATCCGTTTCAAAGGACGAGTCTGGGTGGGCAGCAACACCTTGGCACAGCAACATATCATACAAGCACTACATGATAGTGGCATTGGAGGTCATTCAGGAATTACTGCTACTTACAGCCGAATCAATTCTCTTTTTGCTTGGCCCAAACTGAAAGATACAGTACAGTAGTTCGTTGTTCAGTGTGCCACCTGCCAGCAGGCTAAGGTTGAACACAACAAACTTCCAGGATTGCTGCAACCACTGCTAGTGTCATCCCAAGCTTGGGAGGTCATCAGTATGGACTTCATCGAAGGCTTACCGGTCTCTGATAGGTACAATGCAGTGTTGGTAGTCATTGACAAATTCTCTAGGTATGGGCATTTCATACCAATTCATCACCCGTTCACTGCACTCCAGATTGTGAAGTTGTTCTTGGACAATGTCTATAAGCTCCATGGATTACCTAAGGCAATGATCTTAGATCGGGACCCAATTTTCATGAGTCATTTGTGGCAAGAGCTTTTCAAATTGACTGATACCAAGCTCATGATGAGTTTAGCTTACCATCCGCAAACGGATGGACAGACGGAGCGCCTCAATCAATGCTTAGAAGGTTTCCTCCGCTGTACTGTTCATTCCTGTCCACGTCAATGGAGTAAGTGGTTACATGTCGCCGAATTCTGATATACAACACTGCTTGTCATTCAGTTCTTGGCCGCTCCCCATTTGAGGTCTTATACGGGCACAGTCCGCGACATCTGGGAATTGAGAAACTTCAGCTGAGTTCAGTTCCAGATTTGGAGCAGTGGATGAAGGAACGTTACAGGAACAGTCCATGGCATCTGGGAATTAAGAAACTTCAGCTGAGTTCAGTTCCAGATTTGGAGCAGTGGATGAAGGAACGTGACTTACTGTCAAAGGTTATTCATCAACAGCTCGAGCGCGCGCAACAACGGATGAAATATCAAGCAGATAAGCATCGATCCGAGCAAACATTTGCACCTGGGGATCTGGTTTACATGAAGTTGCAACCCTATGTGCAGACATCGGTGGCCAATCGATCAAATAAGAAGCTCTCCTTCCGGTTCTTCGGACCGTTCAAGGTGCTGGAGAAAATTGGCGCAATGGCGTACAAGCTTGATTTGCCACCAAAAAGCAAGATTCATCCTGTGCTCCACATCTCACAATTGAAAAGGCACATTCCTTCAGAAGCTGTGGTTTCATCTGATATCACCGCGGTTGGCACAAATCTTGAGATGGAGCTGAAACCCGAGCGATGCTTGGATACTCGGATGATACAACAAGGTGCTCAAATGGTCCAGCAAGTCTTGATTAAATGGGATGCCCGTGGAGCTAGCTACATGGGAAGCTGAAGCAGAGATCCTTCGACGGTTTCTAGACCATCACCAGCCTGAGGACAGTCTGGTTGTCAAGACGGGAGAGTGTAACCGACTGACAAGTGGGGTCCGTTTGTAAGTGAATGTGTGCGTCAATACACTGTTGCCCGTCTGGCAACATGTGTCGGGCGAGCCGTTTGTCCAGCTACGGATTAAAAGGGAACACGCTGTAACCGAATGGGGTAACGAAGAACAGCAATCTTTATCGACCAACTCGAACTATCCCGGCCACGGGCTCTGCCGTGCTCTACCTGTTCTTCCCGATTCTCTCTGTTCTAACCCCATATTCCTCTCAAAAACTCTTCCAATAGTATCCTGGTTGTTACATGGCTCGTTAGTCGAGCCTTATACGTAGTCAAGATCATCAACTGCACGTGTCACCGGAGATACAATCGCACATGACAGAACAACGAAATTCCCCTGATTTATTTGGTCCGCAAAACGGCGACTTTTTCCAACTCTTAGATTGCTTATATATATATATATATATATATATATATATATATATATATATATATATATATATATATAACAAGAAACACACAAGAGTATTGCCGATTTGGCCCCGCTACCTACTGGCCAACTACAGCTCTGAGCATGGTAAGAAGGTAGCAAACATAGAACCAAAACCGAAACCAAAACCAAAACATGATGAAATGTGTAACAGGAGCTGTGATCACACAACCCTGTACTGCGAGTCTACGATGTTCACTACTACAGAACTCTTTACCGCAGCGGTCAAAACTGATTTACCGCAGCGGGCAGCAGCGTCCGCTTGCGCTGCCACGCTACGGTAAAGAAACGGTTAACCGCAGCGGGCGAAAGGGGCCGCTGCGGTATATCCATTTATTTACCGCAGTGGGCAACATAAGGTGCCCGCTGCGGTTAACGACCATTAACCGTAGCGGATGCCTTGTGTTGCCCGTTGCGGTAAATGGATATACCGCAACGGCAACCTTACAGCATCCGCTGCGGTTAAGTTTGGTTAACCGCAGCGGGCAGTTAAGTTGCCCGCTTCGGGAAATAGTTTTCAAAATAAAAAATAAAAAACAGAATTCAAATAATTCCCAGAATTTGAATTCAAAACATTTCCAGATTTCAGATTTCATATATATGCCGCAAACATTTAAATATAAATCATCCAAGCATTGCACATGACATAATACACAGTTTTCAACATCCATCAAACCAACAAGTCCTTTTGAGTTACATTTACAAAATCCTCTAAAAAAAGTCGACGGGCAATTTGTAATCACTTGGGCGTAGCATAGTCGGTCATTTCCTAAGCCTCTCGTACATGGGTTCGGTAGCTAAGGGAGATTCTTCGTTGAAGAATTGTTCTCCTTCGAGGACGCATTTCTCCATGACGAACTTACATATTTCCGCCTTAACTTTCTTGAAGGATGACTTGTAAGTGTTCACCCAATATTTTACTCCTTCCTTGAGCTTCTTCCAGCTTTGAGTGTACTCTCTGCACTGCCTCAGGTGCTCGCATGTGTACAAGCCACATGCCTTGGATCCAACCGGTTGTTTGGCGCATTGCACGATCGTTATAGAAGCTTTAGAACAAACACATATATATGGAAACAAAGCACAAATGAATTTTGCAATTACTTTACTTACCGGGAAATCGCGTTGGATTTTGATGTGGTCGGTATTGTTCGCCTTGCAACTATCGGTCCTGCGATCCCAGCATTTGGGATCCTTCAAGTACTTATAAGCCCTGCACAAAATGTAATAGAGTTAGACATGTTTTGAATAATAACGATAACCGTAAAAGATGAAAATTCTTATTGACTTACACTTTCAAGCAATCTTCAAATGTCTTGTATCCATGTTTGTTTATTGTCCTCAACGAGTCAAATATGACCGCTCGGCCATCTTGAGGATAGATGAGATATGCAATCCAATGGCCTTCGAGGTCGTTGCTACACGATTCAAACAACTATTGGTTAGGATGATTACGAAGCTTGATCCTACCCACTTCGGATCTCTATGGACATGTTTTCATACTTACCCAAAGTGATATGGAGCCATGATACACTGTGGCCCATCCTCCTTGACCTTCAACATTACTGAGCACATGTAGTCTGCCACTTTCTTCTTCTGATTCCTCATATTGTCTCTATATTCCTTTTCTCTCTGTTTGATTGTCTTTTTTTATCCATTGGCATGTGACCCTTGATGACATTCTCATTGATATGCATTGGAGAGAGAAAAAGAGTAGGACGATGCTTTTTGTTTCTTACGATGGCAGACATCCTGCATAGATACGTCAACGTACCTCTAATAAGTGTAGAGTTGACGCATACAATAGGATAGATCTATGTAATTAATTCGCAAGTCCTCACTTACATTGCAAACAGGGTGAGTTGGACGATGTCTAGGTCTTCTCCCCGCAGCAGCCTATACATGTCTTGGAAGTCCACCGGAATAGTGAAATCCTCGGTATCGGGCAAGTGGAAGAAATCCGCTACAATCTTCATGGTGAAACTTGACATGCCTCTTTTGGTCGCTTCCATGTACCAAAGATGAAACCTCCTTGTATCCCACAATTCTTCATCAAGGAGTGCTTGCTTGGTTATCATGAACTTCCCGTTCTCAAAGTGGTCGGGACAGTCATCCGACTCCGAAAATAGATGATGAGGATCATCTTCAGGCCTGGGAAAGTCGGGATACAAGTACGAATGTGAATTAAGGTACAAATTTGAATTGAACGTTGTGTGTGATCGTCTGTAATGTACCTTGGAAACATAGTCTAGTATGGGAGCGATGTAGAGTCGTCCTTCGGGTTGTCTGCCTCCGTACCTCCCTGTTGGCTTGGTGCACCTAGCGTTGGCTGCGTTGCCTGTTCCTCCCTCTCTAAATCCCCCCGGTGCATCCCCTTGAGTCCCTTCCTCATTTGTCTAGGGCATAGGTTGAGTGTCGGGAGGTGGAGGTGGCCCGCTCGGGCTTGGCTGGCTTGAAGGCATTGTGTTTCCCCCAGAAGCGGCCCCTGAACCTCTTGCCTCAATGGTCGGGCCCAAAGGCGGACTTTTCAAGCTCTAAGGAGGGCTCTTACCAAGAGGTGAACGATGCGGGTCCTTGTCTCGACCTTCGTCATCGCCGTCGTCGTCACCTTCTGGGGGCAAGATCTAGCAACAGACATTGTCATCATTGGTATGATCTCAAGGCCATCCTTCATCATAAAGATGTCATCACATTCCGCTTCTTCAAGGGTACGGTGATGTTGTAGGTGGGGAACATCTAGTTCATATTCTTTATGCTCTGGGTTAACAGACGTTATGGTCACCAGCGCATAGTTCTCAGGTAACCGGGCCCGGTATGCTTCTGGTATTTCGTTGATCGAATATACAGCTCCCTCGCCCACGACAATCTTCTTGCTCCTGCCAAACGGAATCAGAAGCCGCACAAGTGTCATCTCGTTGACATCATCGATTGTGTGGCGCAGGAAATCCTCGAGTTGAGGAACATTCCCCCCTTGTGGAGCCAGAGGGACGGGCGCGCGCCTGGCGGAACATCTGTGACCTCATCGCCACCATATCGAGGTCGTAGCTCGTGAAGGCTTCCTTTATCGAGCTCTTGATCATATCAGACATGCCAAGCTCATAGCCCTTTTGAAAGATGCCCACATTGTACCTCTGCCTCGACTTGTATGAGGAAGCGTCGGATTGCCATGCCTGAATCGTGTTCCGCTTCATCTTTGACTACACTCCACGTACGTGGCTGCGATGCTCGGGGGTTCCTAGGACCTCAATAAGTAGGTCATGGCCCCTCTGAACCTCATAGTACCCACTGTCCTTGGAGGCTTTGATGACAACCTTCTCCACCTCCTCGAACCTGGGCTCGTTGAACTTGGTTGCACCCTCCTTGAGCTTCTTTGGAATTTGAGCTCTGATGAAGTCCTTAGCCCTAGGTTCGATGTCCTGGTACGGATCTGGTTGCCTGGTCGCTCTCATAGCCTCATCTTGTCTTTTCCACTCTTCCCTCTTGCCGGCAAACCCAGTCATTCCCAAGTGGTGGGTCCACTTGTTCTTCTTCGCGAGTGCACTGTACTTGACACTCTTTTCTTTCGCTTCCTCTGAGTTTCTAAGTTTGCAAAAGGCCTCCCACTGAT